>LUGF01046942.1:26143-41357 GCA_001625245.1 Calycopis cecrops
AGAGGGGAGGAAGGAAGGCAATGCGTCTGTATAACCTCTATGCCGATGTCTACGGACGTCAGTAGTCATGGGAATGGCTCCGATTGTTCATTTGCCCCCTTTTAGCATAAAAAAAAAATGTGCTTTAGACCGCACAGCTGAAGTAAAACTTAATTATTGATTTTCATTAGCATAGTTACAATGACATAACATGTCATATGATATTTATCTTTTAAATACAAAAAAGTTTCACTTAAATCGAATTTGAATTTCCAATTTGAATGACAACTTCCATTGGCCTCGCCAGATTTGTGATTTTTGTAACGCTCTCGCCAGATTACTCCCCATGTCAAGCGGGCATAATATAAAAATTTTACTTCAAAAAGTGAGGTTGCCAGATTACTCCCCATGTCAAGCGGGCATAATATAAAAATTTTACTTCAAAAAGTGAGGTTGTAAAACATTTTGCTAAATAAATGACATTCCTGCCTTTTGGTAAGAGGTAGTGCCACACTGCATGCTTGCATGTAGCCGAATTGGGCCGGCACGACCGGGGACCTCTCGCTTACACGAGACTGGCGTAAAGTGACAGCTGTGCTGTCGCGTTTCGTGCGGTGTGTAAGTAGCGGTGAGGTGGGAGGAGAAAGGAGGGCAGCGCATCTGCATAGCCTCTACGCGGATGTTTGTGGGCGTCTGTAGTCATGAAAATGGCTCCGGCTGCTCGTTTGCCCTCCTATATCATAAAAAAAAAATTGTAAGTCTCTCTATAGTTACACCAACGTAAAGGGACAGCTCACGTTTCGCCCGGTCCATAGAGCCCATTTCGGAGCAGTCACAAAAACTTGCTAACTCATATTTGTACCTAGTTCATAAACAAAGTAAGTGAAGGTCCTAATATTACTTAAATTGGTTGTGGGATGCTCAAAGGTGCGGTCCTCGGTGTTCGATTCCGCTTAGAAGTTGTTTCTTTCTTAATTACATAAGTCATGAAATAAACACCAGATGACACTCCATTGTCAACAGAAGTACCTTTGAAATGCCCATTTTATTTACGTATGAAGTACAACAAAGAAATTATTATTTATATACCATTTTTTCATTAACTAAGAACTTGTTTCACTGTTTTTCGAGGACCATATACATAGAAGAACAACGTAAGGTAACTTCTCTGCGTCATAAATATGCGGATGTCTATGGACGTCGGTATCTATCAAAAGGTATTGCTTATTTGTCCTCTCATCGTAAGTTTAAAATTTCTCAAGAGGTTTTTAGGATACTTTGTGCTATTGATAGCTTTGTGATGCACTAGACTTTGCTACGTATTTTCCTTTCCACATGGTAAATATTTCAAGTGCAATTTCACGTAGCTTAAGCTCTCTGAAGCTAGTAATAAAGTTGAGCTTTTTATATTAAAAACTTGAGACTTTCTAAAAGCTCCAGAAAAGCTTACAGTCAGTTACTAAGGGAATTATAAGTTTTCTTATAAAGTAAGGGAAGAAACTAGCAATCGTTCTTAAGTATGCGCATAATTGTTTTGCAGATGATTTGCCTTCCTTTTATCGGCCACCGGAAATCACAAATACACGATAATAGTAGATACTAGTTGTGTAAGTGAAACATGAGCTGTGCTGTTTTATTAGGACCAAGACTGGGGTCAGGATAGGAAGCAGACGGCACCCGCGGGGTTTTGTTCGTATTACGCGAGTACACAACCAACGGTTCCCCATCCAGGGCCTATGGCTGTGCGTAAATGCATTTCTCTGAGAAACAAAAAAGGACCTACTTTCAAACAGGTACGGG
Source organism: Calycopis cecrops (assembly GCA_001625245.1). Classification (NCBI taxonomy): domain Eukaryota; kingdom Metazoa; phylum Arthropoda; class Insecta; order Lepidoptera; family Lycaenidae; genus Calycopis; species Calycopis cecrops. The sequence goes on from LUGF01046942.1 coordinate 27,923, forward strand.
AAAGCCTGCACAATTTTCTAAAGATCATCACATAATGCATAGTTTACGATTCTATAAAGAACATAACATAGACAAACATTCATTTTTATACGTAGCGCGATGCAAGTCATATAACTTTATGATAATTTCCTTCAATCCATTTCTATAATATTTATGATCATGTTTTAAGTACTGTGAATATTTCGCAATCAAAATATATGGCGTACTTAAAATCAAAGGCAAAGTACTACGAGAGTGTTGCGACATACAGAGCGATACAACTTTACAATGAAGGAATTCGACATTTACAAAATTACAGAAGTTACAAAATGTTGTTTTCGTCAATTATTTTACAGAGTTATTAAAATAAAAGCGACGTTTGACGCTGAATTATATTGTTCATTGTACTACTTCGATTCGTATTTGTAACATGTAGAATTACAGTGTCGGAAGATTTAATTGTCTAGATGAAAGCAAATAGATTAAAAATAAGTTACAATTTCGAGTTATTTTTTTTTATTATTATTCTAAACCTATTTTACATGCAAACCTTAATACAATAGACTAGCAATTTCGATTGAACCACAAAAAATATTATAAGCATTTTTTGTAGTACCTATAATGCGGACCAAACGAGGAATTGGAGGCCATTGTCATGACTATCGACGCCCATAGACATCCGCATAGAGGTTATACATATGCGTTGCCCCCTTCTTTCTCTTCCCTCAATGCGCCATCACAATTATGAAATACTACGTACATGATGCTCTTGTGAAATCGTTCAATGAACAGATAAACAAATCGGCATTGCGTCGCAGCGTGCGCCGTACGCTGCGCCGCGCCCGCCTCACATACACGCGCACGCAAAATCTAATTACTTCCAGCACTGCCATAGTATCTCCTAATTAGCTAGGCGAAATAATTAAGACTAAAAATTAACATACCGTTATCTTGTTTTTTTTTAATAGTACTACACCTCATCAAATATGTTTGTGCTAGATTTTCAGATATAATAATTATAATAATAATAATAATCTTTATTTCAGGCTTATACATCCATAAATAAATAAGAAAATTAAATATCTAAAATAATTACAATATGCTGTCTACTACACTAATCAATTTTAATGTCAATAACCAATCCAAATACATATTAGTCATTTGAAAAAAACGAAATATGGCATAAAGTTAGAGATACTGCCATGCATGCATGTAGCTGAAATGGCCAAGCGCAACGGGGGAGGTACCTCTCGTTTATACGATACCGGCGTAAAGTGACAGCTATGGGCGTTGTTAGCACGAAAATGACTCTGACTGCTCGTTTGCCTCTTTATTCTATATTTAAAAAATATCAACAACGCAAAAAAAATAGCACATACATCTTTTGGAAAATTGTAGCATGTAGCAAATTAACAACTTCACTCACAGGTAGAAATGTAATAGGTACTTCCCTCTCTTGCGTCAGAACTCAGAGTGTAATTTTTTGGATAGGTACGAAAATTCCGCAGCTCAGTAAATTAGTTCCGGCAAGGACGGGTAAATATTCATTTCTTTTTTACTACATAACATACAGAACTTTATTGCTTGGCGCTGTGCCGTTCTTATAAATGTATGAACGTACGTAATTAAATATTTCTACACATTTATTTATATTCTAGCAAAAAGAGAAAATATTTTTATATATTTTGAATGAAGAATGTGACAATTTACTGGAGCTAATAATTACTTTTTTCATTCAATATCGTTATGTATTATAGTTCTATAAAAAATAGTAACTATGCGGATCAGGCCGGTAACGGCCCGAGCAACAAATTCTAACCAGTACGCGAAACTAATATTAGTTAATTTAATTTTTTTCTTCAACATTGAAAATCTAAGCGACAGAATCTGAAGCGCCAACATATTTCTTCATAATTATATGTCCATAACGAACATGCATACTTCTTGCACAGCCTAAAATCACCGTTAACTCGGTGATCGGGTTTTATATTGGCACATAGTTACTCACTTATATTACATAACTCCTTGTAATTTGGAGAAAGGAAATGGTACTATTTGAACGAACTCAACGAACCACAGCTACCTCTCGATATACAATTGGTTCTATTACAATTAAATTTACTTTTAACAATAATTAAAGGAGACGTTTCATTTTTGTATGGATCTTTGGCCTCCATGATGTACAGTTGTTAGGATGTTTCAAAAATATACTTAACTACAATCAACTTCCAATTTTGAATAAAATCAACTCGCCATTTGGTTCACGAAGTGTTTATTACCCGTACATTGCGGTACTAAACGTGAACTTTACAGTTCGTCGTCTAACATTTGATCGTAAATAATGAGATTGTTTTTATTGTTAAACCAAAAAACCAAATCAAATAAAAATGTGTTTGTATTTTTAATGTGACAGCCGATTTTTGCCGATCTACAGATTTACATACATCATGCGGGCCAGAAATGAAACGTCTCCTTTACGTTTTTAGTAGGTATTTAGGGCCTATACAAAACAAATACACATATAAATTGCCACGGTGATCGGTCAAGCCGTTTCCGAGGAGTTCCAAGGAGAATCGAGGAAAGAGTAATTAATAAAGAGTGATTTAGATGCGTTGGCCTCCTTCTTCCTCTACGACCCACCGGAGACTAGCACAACGCACAAGAATCGACAGCATAGCTGCGACTTTACGATATTTTGTGAGCAAGAGGTACCTCCGCGGTCGTATCGGCCCAATAAACCGTGACACAGGATTTTTATTACAAAAGATAAAGATATAACCTCTATACCTCACTTCTCACTTTTGTGGAGCATTGAATAAACTTATTTCTATTCTATTCTATTCTACACATGTTATTACCATCACTGCTTCGTGATCTAGTGGTAAGCGTATTCAGCCACATACGTGAGGTCTTGGGTTCGAATACCAAGTCAGACAAAAAATTATTATTGGGATTTTTCAATTCCTAATAACAGCCCGGAGTCAGGAAGTTGGCGGTGTTGTACCCCCGTGCCTCGGAGAGCATGTTAAGCCGTCATTCCTGCGCCTGATTTCTCACCGGTCGTGTTGGACTGCCGTCCCGTCGGAATATGAGATTGAGGGAATAGAGAGTGCACTTGTGTCTGCGCGCACACTATAATATATTATGTCCTGCGCAGATGGCTCGTCTCTATAGAGACGGCCGAAATGACACTATTATTATAATATATAATTACCATCACTTCTATTTTAAATGCATTTTATTCTATTCGAATGAAATCCCTTGCTCTTGCAACTATCGTAAACGTTTGGATAATGATAATATCCTCTCAAATTTCCCATTTATTTTTCGAAGACTAGACTTGATAAATAAAATTCCACTTACAAATCGGAATCAGTTTTCTAAGCCGCGATATAACTTGCATCTGAACGAGGACGGCACGCGTTACCTCTCATGCCACCTGCGTGAAGTGACGGCTATGTTGTCGCATTTCGTGTAGTTTGTAAGAGTCTGGTTGCCCTCATTGGTTGTCATGAAATGTGTCCCGTTAAAATGTGTGTGGCGCGACAATAGAACTCCCCATAGACCCCTACTCCACAACAGGAAAGATGGCCATTAGCAGCTCTACGCTGACATACGGTAACTTAATTATAGTCGTGGGTTTTGAAATGATAATTTCTTGTGGGAGAGTAAACTGCTTCTTTACGGCGTCAGTCTATCTGGCTTCTTCTCTCAAGCATACGGCATTGGTAGACAGACTCCCCCTCTCTCATTCCGATAATTCGCCGACGCCCATAGACAACGGCACACAGGTTATATAGATGCGTATTCTTCCATCCTCCTCCTTATTACATGGGCCACCGGCTACTTACACACCGCACGAAACACGACAGCACAGATAAAACTTTACGCCGGTTTCGTGTAAGGGTACCCCAACTGTGCCGGCCTAATTCGGCAAGCAGGGTAAACCGCTTCGTTTCGTCTGTCTGGCTTCCCATTCTCTAACGCATACGGCATTGGTAGGCTGACTCCTTCTCTCTCACTCTGTACCACTTAGAGGCGTGGGTTAGAGTGAGAAATTAGAGTAACTGCTGCTTGCATTATCATATTAATATAAATAAAATTTAAATATAGCCTAAGTTGTTCTCAAGTTAACTAATTTCAATATTAAATAGTTCAACTTAGATTAATTTATCACTCCTGTTGGGCTTTCCGAGACGCACATGTTTATTTATATTTTGAAGTAAAACTTCTTTACATGCCCTTGATTTGGGGAGTAATGCCCGATTTACACGTATTAAGTAGTTAAGTAGTTAACTAAATTTTAACTAAATTTTAAGTAGTTAATTGCATGTAAACAGATAATTTAGTTGCAACTTGCTACTAAATTATCTGTTTACATGCAATTAAGTACTTAAAATTTAGTTAAAATTTAGTTAACTACTTAACTACTTAATACGTGTAAATCGGGCATAAGCTTATGAATGCGTTTCGAGAGCGTTACGAAAAGTGTGATCGGGCGAGGCGGAAACGGAAGTTGAGAGGGATATAAGTTAGTGAAGAAAGAAACAGAGAGAGTTACGTTTCTTATATTACTGTAGGAGTATGAAAAAGCAGTGCGCGCGCACATTTCATATCTCTCTCTCTCAAGCCAGCAATGTTTCGTCTACGAAGTTTTACTTCAGTCGTGTGGTCTAAAGCACACACAGTTTTGGATCATGAAAAGCACATGACAAACCTAGTGTGACTTGACAATTATTTTATTATTATAGTTAAGTATGTCCACAGCAGTGGGAATTAAACACTATTTTTTGGTCGTTACCCATCGCACGTGTGTGTATTGTGTTGCAATTATTTTGCTCAATTTTCGCCAATTTACATTCGTAATGATGATTACCCCACTTTTAAAAATGACAACATTTAAAGTTTAATCATGTTTAATAAACGCGAGAACTTAGGTCTATATTTAGCATTTTTTTTCTCTATGCGATGGATAGTTTTTTAAACTTTACACTAGCAATCCGACCTGTCTTTGCCCTTGAATGTTTGTTTACTTTGGGTTGGATTACTAGTTTTAGAAACAAAATGTATCCTATGCTCCTATAAACTCTTCGATTTTTCCGGGAAAGTTCAATCAATAATCAATAGCTAGCCACGATTGATTGACAGACAGATAGAAAATTATATATTTTTTTGTAGGTATTTATATTTTTTCATTAAATTATTTAATGAGAAAACTATAATAAATAAAGAATCGATCGCTGCAAATAATTTCTAAAGGAATGAGGATAAGTCTATACGAGGTTCTTCCCGATCACGTCTTCATTCGACCGCAATGACGCACCAGCACGTTCTCACGGAGGTACATCCGACAGTACCAAGGCCGTAGTGATGAAGTGGTGACCGTCGAGATACCATATTTCTGTTTACTGTTTCTCTCTCTTTACTGTTTAGATGAATGTTGATGTATGGAAATGAGAGTTTTTTTTTTCTTTTTTTTTAATATACAATGTGTCCCACCGAAAAGTGACCGCCCGAAAAAATATGAAAATATACGTCAAATCATTGAAATTGTCCATCGTCATTTCGCTGAAAATGGCCTAGTGGCAGTCGGTCTTTATTTTTTTTTTATGGTATAGGAGGGCAAACGAGCAGTTGTAGCCATTTTCAAGACTACCGACGCCCATAGACATCTGCATAGACTACAGATGCGCTGCCCCCCTTTCTCCGCCCACCTCCGTAGACCACCGGCTACTTACACACCGCACGAAACGGAAAAAAAAAAAAACGCGACAGCACAGCTGTCACTTCACGCCGGTCTCGAGTAAGCGAGAGGTACCTCCCCGGTCGTGCCGGCCCAATTCGGCTGCATGCAAGCATGCAGCGTGGCACTACCTCTTACCCGTTTTACCTACCTTTACCTGCTAAAAGGGTCACTATTGTTTATGGAATTTTTAATTATCGAAAAAAATGGCACTTTTGATAGCCCATTATCATTTAAACCGTTAGAGATACGTAAACATAATGTTTGTAGATTATTTAAGAAATTTCTTGTAAAATAATAAAATAATGTAAAAAAAAACTAAGTTGGGGGGGTTTTTTTTTTAGAGTTATGGCGTGTCAAATAAAAAAATGTTGCTTTTTTATGCCAAAATTCTGAGTTGCTCTTACTTTATTTAGGTCATTGGATGTTAGTTTGTTCTAAATTGCTTTTGTGTTAGTAAAAGTATGTAGCTGTTAAAAAAAACCAAAATCGACAAAATCTATTGATGGATGTTGCAGATATCGTCGAAATAAAACAGAACGGAAAATTTCATGTTAATAAAAAGTAAAATTCGATAAAAAAAAAGTATACAACTTAGACCCCCTCTTTTAGGGTTTTTTCTCGATGATTTGACGTATATTTTCATATTTTTTCGGGCGGTCACATTTCGGTGGGACACATTGTATAGAATTATCTACACCACAGGCATTTGGAGTTGTGGGATTATTAATTTTGTTACACTTGTAACTATACTCCTAAGTACTATTTTAGTCTGTCCATAATACCAATTTAATAATAACTTAAATCCTATGTATTCAAATTAGGTTTTTCTTTTTTATTATTTGGTATTTTGGCGTTTGGTCTTGGTTATGAATTTTTTGGTGTAGTGGTGGTGGTGGTGGATCAGTTTTCTCATAACATCCAAGTCCCTGTGTCTCTCACTTGCAACTGAGAGCTGGGTATGATAAAGCGGAGAAAAGAAGGCAGCGCATCTGTATAGCCTCTATTCTGATGTCTATAGGCGATGGTGGTTCCCTATACCATAAATAAAAGAGGTATAGAGGCAGCCGAATTGGGCTGGTTCGATCGGTTACGTAATCCTTCACATCGCATAAAATATAATTATAAATAAAACTTTTATAGGCTGAAACATACTGTATCTAATGCATATTACATGAATAACATTATTTATGACATAATAATAATAATAATATCCTCCTAGCCGATTTCGGCTACGGCGGCCGTCTCTATAGACACGAGCCAGATGCGTAGGATATATTATTATAGTACACAAGTGTGCGCGCAGACACAAGTGCACTCCCTATTCCCTTATTCTCATATTCCGATGGGACGGCAATCCGACACGACCAGTGAGAAATCAGGCGCAGGACCGACGGCTTAACGTGCTCTCCGAGGCACGGGGGTGTATGACCGCCAACTTCCTGACTCCGGACTATTATTACAAATTGAAAAATCCCAATAACAATTTTCGGTCCGACCCGGGATTCGAACCCGGGACCTCACGTCTGTGGTTGAACACGCTTACCACTAGGCCACGAGGCAGTCATGACATATAATGTAATTGACGCTAGACATATTTTCAGCCAACAGTGTGTTATTATACTAGTGCCTTTGCGTTTCTTGCAGTTGGCGAGCTTCCGTTGGTCCATTAAAGAAGAGGTAGGAAAGAGGGCAGTACTCTTGCATTGCCTGCACGGTCGGTGGTCATGAAGAGGCACCTCCTGCTTCTTTCGGAAATTCGTCGGGTATGCAAAATCAATTATAAAGTGAATCAGAAGGCGGCCTTCGTGGGACTCCCGCTATCCATTTTAATATACTTCTAAGAACTCTTAGAAGTCTTTTGGAATGCTTAGAAGTCTATTGGAATGGACAGCGGGTTTACCAGTGGCCGTGGATTTAGGAAGCTGACTCACATTCTGACGTCACTGTATCCACACAGTTCAAGTACAAACAGTAATGCATACATTACTCGCCCGGATCCGGGCCTCTCGATAGTATCGCGGGTCTCACCCGAAGCATTTCCGTACCTCAACGGAATGTAATATGAGGTTAGGTACTTTAACAGGCTTTAAATGATAAACCGTATATCAGATAACTTTAATAACGGAACATAGACAACTACGTTCCCTGAAGTGATAACCATTGAGTTATTATTACTACGTATACATATAACTCAATGGTGATAACTGGTCTTTCTTAATAGGGTCGGAACTACCAGGGAGGTACCTCTAATGCGCCTATACGGTTTCTAGAGAGTTTAGGCCTGAGAACTAATTTTTTACATTAAAGCCCAGACGGACAGTCGCGCTTAACAAATCAGGCCAATCAATCCAAACTCTAGAGCTTTAGCTAAGATATTGATTACGCTGGAAAGTAACATGAAAACTATCAAAACCTAGGAGCAGCATGTAAGGTAAATCTAAGTATTCTCGGGAGCTAGATATTTTTTTGATTCTTTGAGTCAGACATTTACAGCGTCCACCTGATGAATCAGACTAAGAGCTGTTTTGTAACAGTACAATCAGGTCTCAAAAATTTGAAACTTGTTTGTACTGTTACAATAAGTGGTAGTGCCATGTTTTATTACTACCCGCATGAAACGGTACATCATAGTTAGATCATCTCAGTATGATATGACTAACTAATTGACTAGCTGCGCTCCGCGGTTTCACCCTTGTTAGTTTCGATACCGTGGAAGTATCAAGATGCAAACTAGATGTTGACCGATTCTCAGACCTACCCGATATGCACATCGCAGCAGAGCATGGTAACTTATAACATTGTGACTAGAGAAATCTATATATATATATATATATAAAACTCAAACGTGATATAACCAGCTATCAACGCACAGCCCAAACCACTGGACGGATCAAGCTGAAATTTGGCATCCAGGTAGATGTTACGACGTAGGCATCCGCTAAGAAAGGATTTTCAGAAATTCAACCCTTAAGGAATGAAATAGGGTGTTGAAGTTTATATGGATTTCTTAGAAATTAACGCGGGTGAAACCGCGGAGCACAGCTAGCTTATATTATATAAGATTATGCTTCGTCGATTCGACCACAATGGAGCATTGCTTTACGTTTTGTGACGGCCAAGTGGGAACAGAATTTACACCACAGTTGGTGTTGCGTTGGATATAACGTGTAATTTATACTAGCATATACAAGTGGCTCGAAGCTTCACCCATGAAGCGACATAGGTTCAGGACCTATGGCGCATGGTCACGGACTCTATGGAGTATACGAGAGACCCTACATGTCAACTTTGTCCGATGATGATTATGCCAGTAACGTGTTTATTCTCTCAAGCTCATTTTGAAGTCGAAATACAAAATTTACTTTTAATTCTAAATTCACACTCCACTGCCCGCCACACATTCCTGCATTACAAATTACATCGCAATACCTAGACTAGATCTGACGTAATGCCTAAATTTTAAGTAACGTAACGATCCAAAAAACCCGACTGTGCAATTATTGGTAAAGTACTGTGTATCAGCCCTGACAATTAACAACTTCAACTGGTAAGAGGTACTGCCATCGTTGTTGTAGCGAAAATGGACCGGCACGACCGTGGAGGTACCTCTTGCTCATATAATACCGGCGAAAGGGACAGCTTTGGCTCATTTCGTGCGATTTATGAGTAGCCCATTGGGGTGATGGGTGAAGGAGATCAACGCATCTTTGTTTTTTTTTTTACAGTACAGGAGGGCAAACGAGCAGTCGGGTCCATTTTCATGACTACCAACGCCCACAAACATCCACATAGAGGCTATACAGATGCGCTGCCCTCCTTTCTCCTCCCACCTCCATGGGCCACCGGCTATTTACACACCGCACGAAACGCGACAGCACAGCTGTCACTTTACGCCGGTCTCGTGTAAACGAGAGGTACCTCCCCGGTCGTGCCGGCCCAATTCGAGTGCATGCAAGCATGCAGTGTGGCACTACCTCTTGCCTAATATGCGGATGTTAATAGGCGTCGGTAGTCAATAAATGGCTTCAACTTCTCGTTTGTCCTCGCGTCTCGTTTGTCTCTGGAGTTTACCCTAACAACTTGATTCAGATTTGAATGCCCGTAACGTAAGCGGCGAAAACGCGGTAAAGCGTAACTTGCGAGTTTCGCTTGACCGCCCACTGTTCACACTAACAAATTATATTACGACAATGAAACATGTTATCTGAACTAAAATCTAATTATTCGAAAAATAAGCCAAGCTTGTTATTCACTACATAGTGTGCCAAACAAATGTACAAATCGTACAAAAATTTCTGCTGGTAAAATTCGGCTACATACGTGCATGCAGCGTGGCACTACCTCTTGTATCGCTTAGTATCAGGAGATTACTCTGTAATCAGGACAATATCTAATCGAGGGTTCTGCTAAAGGTCAATTTAACAAAGTAACACAATAGCTGGTTGTATGGCGAAGTGAATGGCGGATACGAAACAATGAAGTAACCGGCCTCGAGCGGCTCTTAGCTGGTGTTCAATGTCTGGTAGTGATTTTGTAGGTGTTTTTTTTATACCACGATGGTGGCAAAAAAGGCATACGGCCCACCTGATGGTGCGTGGTTACCGTAGCCTATGGACGCTTGCAACACAAGGGGCATCACATGCGCATTGCCGACCCTTTAAGAACCTATTGACTCCCCTCTTGAAGAACCCCATATTGGAGCCCTCTGGGAAAACTTAAAACCCTTAGATGTGAATCATCTATAGCGGCCGATGGTTTCGTCGTCTGGCGTGACGATGCGTCGCTATCGAATGTGTTATCTGACCTTAACACTTACAGGTCACAAGCACATATCAATTCGGAAAGGGATCATAATCACCTTTCGCGTCTCCGTGAACCAGGAGTGAACCTTATGTATAAACGTAACGTAAAACTATCAAGACCTCTACGTCAACTCCGCCAGGCGACTCCGCCCTTAGGGTCAATTCACACCAAAAGCACAGCGAAGCGGAGCGCATTTTCAGTGTCATATAATTTTAAACTTTATTTTCATTACTGTAGTACTTATTATCGAATTCTCGCGACTTCCGCGCGGATTCCAGCGAATTCTCGCGCTCGAATCCGCGCGACTCGTTCGAGTTTCTCATGCGATAATAAGTATTATAGTAATTATTATAAAGTTGAAATTCATATGACACATAAACTGCGCTTCGTTTCGCTGCGCTTCGCCGCGCTTTAGATGTGAATTGACCCTTACAGCTTAAAGAGACGTGAGTCCGGGTACGGAGAAACGTAACCACGGGACGAGGAGTTAAGTTTATTAATCTGTGCCGTAAGCACAGGTTCTGCAAGTTGGGCTTGCGATTTCGTTTCGTGTCCGTTGCGGATGGAGTTACATACAAAGAATACGGAACGGATTGAAGTGATACGGTGACGATCCGTTTCCGAGTTGACATGTGTGCTGCAACCTTATGTCTCAGTCGAGATCGTACGATGATTCAATGTTGATTAAGTGCTTTAGTAGGCGGCGGCGGCACTGAACACCGCTCAGCGGATTATTATAGTGGACCCGAATTTTTAATTTTGTAAATACATTGAGTTATTATTTATACCCAATTGTATTAAATGTGTATTATTGAAATATTTATTTTATGAATTATTCAGAAAATTATATTATTAACAATGTATAATCGAAAAATTATAGTCGGAGATGTCGGCACGCCCGGAGATAAATCAGATGCTGGATCGACAGCTCAAAGCTATCCTGATAACAATTGACACATACCCTGTATCCTGTTAATATTATAAATGTGAATGTCAGTTTGTTTGTTACTTTGTACACATATTTCTAGAGGTACCTATTGCTCATAGCTATCGAATGTCATTTCTAAATTAGGTACAGTATAACTCTTATTTAAAAAAAATATTTTTTAGAAGGGTCAAAAAAATTACTGTGACAGATATGGGAATTTCTATTGCAGGTATATTTGAATGTAATGTTCGTATTTCATATTGAAGGGCTTCAACGCGAGCGAAGCCGAGGGGAAAAGCTAGTTCCAAATAAAATGATACTCTATTCTATTGTATGTCTATGTCTGAACATGCGGACTACCTACTAGAATCCGCGATAGTATGAATTAGAACATCAATTCCTCAAACCTTGTCGAATATGATTACCCATCCAAATGACCCCTGGGCAAGGTTTTTATTGACTGCTGGGATTTTCCTTAAACTTGTTGTTCAATTACTCACATTACAAGGTGATGTTAATTTTCAAACCGTGTCGCGACAACGTTGTTTGTTATCGGTAAATATTACCTTAATTTGTGTGGGTAAAAATAGCAGCAACTAAGTTATGTTCGACATTATCGGTGAGAGATATTGCAAAGGAAGAGGTAGTGCCACACTGCATGCATATAGCCTAATCGGGCCGGCACGAGTGGGGAGGTATATCTCGCTTACACGAGACCGGCGTAAAGTGACTGTGCTGTCGCGTTGCGTGCGGTGTGTAAGTAGCCGGTGGCCCATGGAGATGGCAGGAGGAAGGGCTACACATCTGTTTATCTTTAGGCGGATGTGTATTGGCGTCGGTAGTCATGAAAATGGCTCCGACGACTCGTAAGCCCCCCTTATACCATAAAAAAGATTGTTTAATTAATGCATTTATGTATGGTCACTTGATTCCATGTATAAACCAGGTCATTGCTACACTTATGATCTACGATACATTATTGTTAGTTCAGGGCTCCACACGCCATCTATACGCTACGCACTATGGCGTGATACTGAATCTATATATGTAAAACTCAAACGTGACATAGCCATCTATCAACGCACAGCCCAAACCACTAGACAATCAAGCTGAAATTTGGCATCCAGGTAGATGTTACGACGTAGCTTAGGCATCCGCTAAGAAAGGATTTTTAGAAATTCAACTTTAACTCAAATAACTCACTCAAACAACTCAATTAAAATAGGGTGTTGAAGTTGAAATGGATTTTGCGGTTGAAACCGCGGGGCACAGCTGATATATAATATAATACTAACTTGGGCATAATATGGCATTAATAATAAGGCACATGCTACTGACGCGTAATAGACTGTTAAAGAACCATTATTCCTCCGACCCGGCCTTCAATCCTGGGACCTCACAAGCTACAGTTATGTTTAGCACTGTACTATAAGGTACTGTGTAGGCGACCAATCTCGGTGGACATACCTATTTATGTCCCCTGAAATTGCGGAATTCTGCGGAGATAATTTATATTTAAATTATTTCTTGCCCTAGAACCTTGTACGTTTATTTGACTAAGTGTATGTTTTTAGTGAGATCATAAGCCGATTATACTTAGGTATATATCGATCGGCCACTGTCGGAAGGCGACGTTAAGTCTTCGGGACCGGCGAATTTGTATGAAGAGAGGCAAGATTGTTGAGAAAGTCATTTTAAAAAATCATTTTATTGTTTGAACAAAATCATTTTATTGTTTGAACAAAATCATTTTGTTGTTTGAACAAAATCATTTTATTCTTTGAACAAAGTAATTTTACTATATAACATATTCTGTATGTTGAGTTACTATTTGCGGTGAGCTACTTTTTGTTTACTTTTTGCTCAATACTGAGAACTTGAATATGTAATGATATTTTTTATGTTATATTAATAGTTTTTGCACGCAGACAACGTGGTATATTCTAACAAAATGTACTTACTTTGTCTTCTAATCGACT
>LUGF01046942.1:42365-61730 GCA_001625245.1 Calycopis cecrops
TGACCCAACAGTTACTCGTGCATCGCCTAATCACCGTTTGACACATTTATCATGTTTGCACTCATCAATATTTGACTGATAAGGGCGTATCTAATCTTAATTTCATAAGTTCAATTGCAATGGAATGTCTAACCCACTTATAAAGGGGCTATTGGACGCGCTAAGATTAGGACGAGGCCACTTAGTGAGGGGGGAATCCGGGATCGAGCGCATCTATGCGGATGTCTGTGGGCGTTGGTGAAATGAATGAATGAATGAATGCAATGATCGTCATTGAGCAGTTGTAGTAAACATAGAAAAGAATAAACTAATAATAATATCTAACATCTATATACTAAAATTCTATCATAATATAAATATTTATATTAAACAAGGTCGTTTGTAGCCGTAAGCAGCATAAGGCATAAGCATAAGGCTATAATCTATATATTAACACTTGAAGCAAAAACTTCGGGAACATTTTTACGAAAATTGTGCGGACGGAGGAGTATGAAATTTGGCACACTTATAGTGTACATGTAAGAGAAGTGCAAAACGCTAGTATATTTTAATAATAATGTTTATAAAGTGCTGTAATTTAATAAGTAAAACTTTACACACAATACCATGTATTTGACACAATGATATTTAAGACACACGTAATTATTGATGAAGTTTCTATGTGTCTTCTGCAAGTGTTGAAAACGTAGACAGAGAAAAGAATTTAGTTTTCCTCTGTTATAATCCAATAGTTTACCTTAGTTACGATGACATAACATGTCATAAGATACTTAGTTTTTAATTACAAAAAGCAACACTTAGATCGAATTTAGATATTCGCGGGATCACTAATAAACAATTAATTTACAATCAAAAGTTATAAATTGTAATAACTTTTGGTCATACATAAAATTATCCATATAATTATATAGGCATATTCAACGGGTACTTTTACTTTTACCTGTGACAATAGGACAACGGTCATCTCAGTCCACCCGTGACCATGGTGGCTGTAAAGCTACTAAAACTTCGAGTTTGTAAAATATTAAAAAAAAGTTAAAGTTGCTTTATTGTAAATAGAATTACTCAAAAAAGGTGTGAAAACCAGTGGGGAGGGAAAGGCAATTGGCTTCTTAAATGGAGCGAGAAATGCGATGGCATAGCTAACGCTTAGCGACTGTATTTCGTCTGCTTAGTAGCATGGCACTATCGCTACATAATCCTACTTTTTATATTGTATAGGGCTACAAACGGGCCCATTGTCATACGCATAGAGGTTATATAGATGATGTTGCTTCCGTCCTTCCCCTTCCACGGGCCATTGGAAATTCATCACATGAAACGTGACAATACAGATGTGTACGGTACCCAGATTCCGCAGCAATGTAGCATGGCATTACCACAAAATTATCTCATAAATACTGAAACGTAGTCTATGCAATAAATAAACCTGGATCAACGTCAATATTGCAATATATTAAACGGGATTAACATGATCCGGGATTAACAAATGCTGGGATCGATAATTCAATAACTCTGATGGGATTGAGAACTGTCAAAACAAACTGGGATCCCAGTGGAGGCATTGATACGTATTATTCGTTACAAGTAATTGAAGTATATTTATAAACGCCAAATATACTTCAATACAAATTAATCCTCTTTGAGAAAATATCTTCGGGCGGAAAACTGCGACTTTCGTCCCACGACGCTAATTGAAAATTTCGCTTTCCGCCTACGTCCAACAGGAAAATATACGCACATTGATCAGTAAAGTAAGAAAGCTTCCGATCACGTGATACCTTCCCCGGGGGAGCAATGCGAATGTGGGAATCCGACCCAGTCTATGGACCAGTACTCCAGTACCCGCTGTGCCCAAAGACTAACTTTTTTTTTTTTTTTTTAATGGAGCAAACGAGCAGTCGTAGTCATTTTCATGACTACCGACGTCTATAGACATAGGTTATGCCGATGCGTTGCTCTCCTTCCTCCTCCCACCTCTATGGACCACCGGCTACTTACACACTGCACGAAACACGACCTCACAACTGTCACTTTACGCTGGTCTGTAAGCGAGAGGTACCCCAGTCGTGCCGGCCCGATTCGGCTGCATGCGAGCATGCACTGTGGCAATACCTGGCGAGACTGGCGTAAAGTGACAGCTGCTGTGACAGCTCGCTTTTCGCGCGGTGTGTAAGTAGCCGGTGGCCCATGGAGGTGGGAGGAGAAAGGAGGGCAGCGCATCTGTATAGCCCCTATGCGGATGTTTGTGGATGTCGGTAGTCATGAAAATGGTTCCGGCAGCTCGTTTGCCCTACAATATCATAAAAAAAAAATTGAATCTGAAATATCCAGTGCGTAATGTACTATTAAGGCCCGCAGTAGATAAAAATAAAGTCGCATTGCACATTAGCGTAAAGCCTTTATCTCATTCACGTTATTAGTTTCAATTACTTTCACTGCATAACCCTTAGACTAAATAAAAAGTAAGTCTAAGGCATAACCATCATAACCTCTAATTATGAGTTGGCAGTTATGAGCAACAAAACAACACTTTGGCAACAAAGTAATATTATGGTAATTCGTTCTCATAAAACATTGTTTCAACTCAATATTCTAATAACATCATTATTCATCGAAAGTTCTTGTTTTTTAGAACGAGGAAATTGTAAGCAAAACTTATTGAACATGATAACAGTTTAATGGACCAGGGCTCAAATATATTATGATGCGCCGGCGGTTTTGCTCGTTTCCCCCCTATACCATAAAAAAGCCATAGTTTAGAACTACTCCGGTCACGTCAGCAATAAAACAAAGAAAATCCCATTACAGACACACAAACTTATATCGTCTAACGTGTAGTTTAGAAATCAGTTATTTTATACCTCCTCTCCATTTTTTACCTTAGCGGCTTAAATAACGTAATAGTTTCTAGGCGCTTTACTGTCCCCCTCTAGGCCTCCAGCATGCACACGGCGGGCGCTATGGCCCACTTTTGGAAATAATGCTATAGAAGTGTAGACAAATAAATGAAAAAATATAATGGCTCTATTTCTGCCTTTCTCTTCTTGTTGGGGATGAAACACCCTCGATGTTCTTGAGGTATTACTTGGCAGCTTCGAATATGTTCGAGTGCCCTAACTTTTGATTCCCAAGTGAAATCAAAACACATCAAATATGTAACTTTGTTTGAAAAATTAGAAGTTAGAAGTTTCAGATGTGTAAAGTTTGATTACAGAGTCAATAGTATATAATAATAGAGCGGAATAAGGTTGTAACAATACCTAACCCTTATACATATATAATAAACAACCCATATACAGAAACATTTGGTAAGAGGTAGTGCCACACTGTATGCTTGCATGCAGTCGAATTGGGCCGGCACGACCGGGGAGGTACCTCTCGCTTACAGGAGACTGGCGTAAAGTGACAGCTGTGCTGTCGCGTTTCGTGCGGTGTGTAAGTAGCCGGTGGCCCATGGAGGTGGGAGGAGGTAGGAGGGCAGCGCATCTGTATAGCCTCTATGCGGATGTTTGTGGGCGTCGGTAGTCATGAAAATGGCTCCGGCTGCTCGTTTGCCCTCCTATATCATCAAAAAAATACAGGGTTAGTTTTATCACCTGCCAAATTTTAAAATAAGGAACTAAAAGTCAACCCAAGAATGTGTTTTAAATAGTGTCGTCGATTTGAAATATTTTGTTGAAGAAAAATCGTTTTGAGACAGTCCTTTTAAATACACCGATCGTTGTTGACAGACGAAGTGTATCGACTTCAAGGTCAGGGACGCCGGACTTCGCGATGGGCGAGATACCACGCGATAATCAAGAAATGTGTTAATATCCATCGAGTGGGGTCGCGCGTCATATATATTTATGTAATTATGTTGTTATTGCATAATAATATCAACCACTTTACCACCTACGCAAAACGCCATTTTAGATAGGTTGTAGGTCATTACGCACTATCTCTTGTTGTGTTCTGTTAAGTGTACTCTCAGACAGATTAATCTGTCTGAGAGTATTGGTCTAATCTAATTATTATTTTTTTAAATTTCATAAATCGAATGTATTAAAACTATTGATTCTGAACCAAACCTAAAAACTTGGCCGGTGATCGAATACTAACCCTGTATATATAACAACAGTCCTTGTAATATTGATCCAAGGGGAACCATTTTTTATGGTAAAAGACGGCAAACGCGCAATCGGAGCCATTTTTGTGGCATCCGCATAGAGTGTACTTACAAACCGAAAGAAACGCTACGGCACAGCTGTCACTTTACGCCGTTATCGTGTAAGCTAGAAGTAACACCCCGGTCCTACCAGCCCATTTCGTTTTTTTTTTATCAATCAAAATAACAAACGGGGGGCAAACGAGCAGTCGCTGCCATTTTCATAACTACCGACGCCCACAGCCATCCGCATAGAGTCTACACAGATCCGCTGCCCTCCTTTCTCCTCCCACTTCCATGGGCCACCGGGTACTTACACACCGCGCAAAAAGCACAGCTGTCACTACGCCGGTCTCGTGTAATCGCGAGGTACCTCCCCGGTCGTGCCAGCCCAATTCGTCTGCATACAAGCACGCAGTATGACACTACCTCTTACTAAAGCGTATGGCACTAGCGCTTACTGAAAGTAGTAATACCAACGTACCTAATTAACTCCGGCGTTTCTAATTAATTAATTGGCGTGCACGTGCTCACGTCTCTTGCGCACTTGCTTTCACTACAGAATTCTGTTCGTCTCCCTAGTCAGTTTTTATGCATTATCTATACTCTCTGGTCACGTGCGCGCGCTGACGCAAAGCGCTTTTTATGCTTCAATTCAATGCAAGCTTTGTGCCTAGATTAACACAGTGATTGAAAGTGATCAGCATTTCATTACTTCGTGTAAGTAGTGAGTTATCGTCAATCGTAATTGACGAATACATTTATATTATCAATTAGTCTGTCTCTATCATTTAAACTAATTGAATAGTTTTTCGATTAATTATTAGGCATTTTATACGAAAAGCGAGTCTTTCGTAGCAACAAACGTGTATGTACTACTTAACTTTTTAAATAAAACTTGAACTGAAAAAAAATGTACGCGCGCGTTTGAGTTGGGTAGTAAGCTGGCTAGCGCGTTACAAAAATCACACATCATAACATCTTATGACATTTATGTAATTGTAACTAGGTACGGTAATGAAAATCAATAATTAGATTTTACTTCAGTTGTGTGGTCCCAAGCACACAATTTTTTTACTTGACTAGTAATCGGCGAAAATTTCGCGTTTATTTAATAATTTCGAAACCTATCAACGTCTTTATATTCATTCAATCTCTTTATCATTCCTTCCTCCATTTATATCATAGTATCCTTATAATATAGGTCTTCAACATGATACCATAATCGATTTATTTTGTAGCTAATAAAGAAACAGTTATACGAAAGCCGTTAAAAAATACTCATATTCAGGCATCACCAATCATATGTGTACACCAACAAAATGCTTGCATACTTCTCTTTACAAAAAAAAATGAGATCCGAGCCAAGATTTTGCGGGAAATGGCGCAAGATCGTGCTCGGTGGTAAACTATGGTAGGTAACGGAGGCCAAGATGCACTTCGGGTCACTGAGCCAGAAGAGTTAGGTAGTTAGTTACTTCTCTTCATATATTTTAGCAAAAAATATAGTCAAAATGTTCGTAGCAAGGAGAGTAAACCAATTTAAGTCTCTTCGAGAAAAATAGTAACCGTAAATCAAGTTAGACGGACAATTAATTATAATAGTGATTAACTCTATGGTATGCAACATTGAATATAGTTTTGGTCGTTCGACCCCGAACCTCTCATTCCCCAACCCTCCTTATCTGATGAAACTGGGCTTATCTTCTTCCTCCTACGGGTCCCACCAAAACAATAGCACGAATAGAGCCTTATCTCTTATCAACTCATACGAGAGAATATTCAAAATAGTTCGCGTGTAATAATCACGTTTCACGGAAACTTCACGTTTTCTTGAAATATAAACTCAACGCTCTTATCACTTTCTCGTTCATCATCATCAGTTTCTAGTAAGTGTCATGATGCATGGAGCCGAATTGTGCTGACCGGGGAGGTACCTCTCGCTTACACGAAACCGGAGTAAAGTAACTGTGCTGTCGCATTTCGTGCGGTGTGTAAGTAGCATTTCGTGCAGTTTGGGAGTTTCCAGTGGCCCATTCAATGAAAGGGTGGAAAGGGGGAAGTAGGGTAACGCGTGGGCATCACAAGAACTTTTATAGTACGTATAAGAGCAAATGAAAGCAGTTATTACTATGCCTTATGATGACCATCCATAAAAAATCGCGTAAAACAAGATAATTTGATCCTTATCACGGTCTATTGCATGGAAGTGTTCATTTTATTACACTTTTTACTTACAGCTAGAACTCATTAGTTGACATTTATGATTTTTTTAAATTTACATAAAATAATTGTTAATAATTGTATGTAATTGTATGAAAAAATAATGGAAGAATTGGTTTCTCAAAGTTTTATAATTAATGTTTGTTAGTGAGTTCTTGTAGCAGCCGACGGTACTAAAGTTTATGTCTATAGATGATTCAATTTTTTCGGGAAAAGCAAAATTGTATAAGGACGTTTTGTGAAGTGTCGCCAATTTGCTGTGTTTATTCTGTGATGGCCTTTTGACATTTCTGAACACAACCACGCTAGCTAAAGCTTGCAAGCTACATTCACAAGAAAAAGTATACATTCATTTATTATCTTTAACAGTACGCAGTTTCTTTTTTTATGGTACGTATAAGGGGGTAAGAATTGCCGTGGCCATTTTCATCGCTACCGACGTGCATAGACTTCAAGTTATGCATTGCTCTCCTTCCACCTTCCATGGGCCACCGGCTACTTACACACCTCACAAAACATTAACACAGCTGTCACTTTACATAGGTATCGTGTAATCAATTCGGCATACATCCATG
The DNA here is from genome assembly GCA_001625245.1 of Calycopis cecrops. Taxonomy (NCBI): domain Eukaryota; kingdom Metazoa; phylum Arthropoda; class Insecta; order Lepidoptera; family Lycaenidae; genus Calycopis; species Calycopis cecrops. Next base: position 49,314 of record LUGF01046942.1, read on the forward strand.
CAGCAATGCACTCTTTCTTACTGAAAAGATTTGTTAATTTGATGCCTTTCATAGTCAGTTTTAGCTCAAAATGACGTACATGTTTCAATTCTCTTCTAATACACACCGTACTGAATCGTGATAGATAATTATTACTTTATCTTCGAGACCTACGAAGTGCGTATCGTAAATTTTATATGTGCCAGTAAAAGTTAAACCTGCTCCGAAGTGCTATCCTGTGTTACACGTTTGGTATGTGATGAAATAAAATCAACATCATCATAACGAAAGAAGGAATTCTTGAAATTATTTATCATAAAAAAACTTATGTAGTGCCTCACTGCTTGCATGCAGCCCAATGGGGCCGACACTACCGGGGAGGTACCTCTCGCTTACACGAAACCGGCGTAAAGTGATAGCTTGCTGTCGCGTTTCGTGCGGTGTTTAAGTAGCCGGTGGCCCGTGGAAGTGGGAGGAAAAAGGAGGGCAGGGCATCTGTGTAGCCTCTATACTGATACTCACGATACCATAGTAAAGTTACCTGTTTCTGGGGGCCCCAGGAGGGGAAAAAGAAAAAAAATTGAAAAAGAACAAAAATGGCGTTTCATTTATAGTTCATAAAATAGAAGAAGTTCGTAAAATAACTAAGAAGAAAGAAAGAGTAGCCGTAGTAAGAGTAACCGCGATAAAATCCGTTAAATTTCTTTTATTGTAATTGGTAATATTCGCGTAAACATAAAACATCATTAAGAAAGAATGTATCTATTTACAAAACTAGCTTCCGCCCGCGACTCCGTCCGCGCGGATGTCGGTCTTCGCGTGGATGGATTTATTTTTTTTCTACGTATTTTTCCACAATAAAAAGTATCCCATTTTATGCCCAGGATAATAAGGTATAATTATACCAAGTTTCATCGAAATCGAACAGTTAGTTTTCACGTGATGTCTGAACATACAGACAGACAGACAGACAGACAGACAGAAAGACAGACAAAAATTTTTTTAATCGCAAATTTGGGTTTGATGTCGATCCAGTAACACCCTCTGCTATTTATTTTTTCAATATTTTCAATGTACAGAATTGACCCTTCTACAGATTTATTATATAGTATAGAGTATAGATATAGATATAGATTCCGCACAGACAAATTTACATATTTTAAAATGTTTACAACGCATAAATTACGTGGACCCGGCAAACCGGATCGGTTTCGGCATTAATGGCAATAATGACATTGGTAAATTAGGTTTTTGCATTCAGTACGAAACACCTTTTTTTATAGTATGTAGTTGCTCGTTTGTACCCCTGCAAACGAGCAATCGGATTTTCATAACTACCGACGGCCATGAACATCCACACCTTGCCCTCCTTCCTCCTCCTGTCTCCACGGGCCACCGGCTACTTACTTACACGAAACGTGACAGCGTTGTCACTTTACACCGGTGTCGTGTAAGCGAGAGGTACCTCCCCGGTCGTGCCGGCCCCATTCGGCTACATGCATGCATGTTGCGTAGCACTACCGCTTACAAACTTTGTTACTCGGGTGATCGACCAGCTTATTAAGGACATAACAGATTAGCTCTGCTATTATAAATAGAGTATCTGTTATAACAGTTGTTTAGCGTTATTAAACAATATAATACTGTTATTTACTAAGTAAAGGTGTTTGTGCGGGGCGTTGCCCGTTTATTTTATTTGTTCAGTTTACAGAGTGCATTGTCATTGGTTATTATTTTTTTTATCTTATTTATAAAAGTATCTACCCGACAGACGTTGTCTTATCATCATTATTTCTGAATCTAAACTATTCTCAAATCCCCTTCAAAAAACACAAAAAAAATCGTCAAAATCGATCAGGTTCAGTGACACACACACGCACACAAGATATGTATATATATAAAGATTCTCGTGTTACAATATTAGTTACCATAATCCTCCGAAACCGCTGGATCGATTCTCATGGAATATGTGCAAATCGGTCTGAAAATCGGCCAACGTATATTTTTAACTCGACACTTCCACTGAATCGAAACATACGTGGCTGAAACCGTGGAGCGCAGCTAGTGTTTCTATATACAATATTGTTTTAAAGTATGTGGGAACAAATGAGATATTTGTGCATTTTGCTGACTGTCGACGTCTTGAGACCTTCGCACAAATGTTGCCCTCCTTGCTCTTTTCCTCCTCTTCAATAGGCCACCGTAAACTCATGGCAGCAGTGACAGCATAGCTGCGACTTTACGGCGAAATCTTGCGAGCACATCTAGGGTTGAAAACCCTAGATATGCGTTCGTACGTTATAATAAAGTATTGTACGTTGTTTCAAACATTTGTACTCTATACTTTATGAGAACTATAAAGTACGCGGAAATACTTTATATTGCAAAATAATAAAATTAAGGGATTCTAAAAGTGTAGACCGTATGTATGCCACGGAAAAGCTATATTTTACATATTAAAATTAAATAGGCTGTCATTGATGATCAGCGTGATAATACTTGTGGAAAGTGAAATAAAGAGGTACTACCTACCTACCTAACCTACTACCTAACCCTACCTACAATATTGTTTTCCTAATTAAAATTATGTTGTATGTAAGGAAAAAACAAAATGTACTTTATTTGAAAATCATGCACTTTTTTTTCATACCATTTGTAGCCTAAAATATACTTTATTGGCAAAAGCAAAAGGTGGCAACCCTAAACGTGTCCCATCCAGATCGTATCAGCCTTAATCGGCTGCAATGCATGGCATACAAAGTGTTATTATTAAATATATGTAATTAATCTGTAATTAATTATCTATCTTTAATTAATCGTACATTTTGTAAACTTAGCTGTTAAATTAATATTTTTTCTTTTAGGCTCTGTTTTTTTATATAAACTTAATATTTTATAAGTGATTTTTATGTAAACTTAGTGTCTTTTATGTGTGCAATAATGGTATTTTTATTTGCGTTTTTTCTTTTGATTAAAACTGAAGAGAAAACGAAATAACAAATGTGTGTAAATAAGCACATTTCTCCAGAACGACTGCACCGAACTTGATAATAATTTTAATTTGTTTATGCCAAGATTGTTAAAACTCGAACGTCGTATCCTCTATTTTTGTGAGAATTTCATAAAAACCGGTTCAGTAGTTTTTGCGTGAGGTGGTAACAAACAAACAAACATACAAACTTTCGCATTTATATTAGTAGGATTACATGTTTAGTGTTAGTATAAAATATAGATTTGTTGTCGTTGGCGTGTGTGTCACCAGATGGCTCAAGCGGAAGACAGATGGCTCGGTGTTGACATGTAGAGACCTTTGCAATTGCTGCCTTAACTGAAATTTATTTGTTATATGTTTTATTAACTGCACCTGCGAACGTTGGCAAAATAAAAGTTTATCTATTTATTTATAAATTAAGATTATTTACTCTTCCTAAAATATTATTTGACAGGGGTCTTCGCAGCTTTTAAATTTTGCAAAGGGATCCGTGACAGAAAAACCTTTAAAAAACCCTGATCTGTATTATCTTATATTTATTTTTGGAGCTCGTTCCTTAACAAACGATTTAAGCGGCGCTGTATAAAAATACGACAAAAGCGTGTGAAACAGCGAACAATCGAGCGTAACATAAGCATGGCGCATTGTCAGAATGCGATTTATTCCAGTCTTGTTTGCTCTCGAAGACAATACAAAATAGTTTTTTGTTTTTATTAGTTAATTTTGTTACTAAATAAGTCATAAATTTATCTTAATTTCAGCGATCAAATGATTAAATCTTTGTATTTTTCGCAAAAAGTTATATATTATAAAATTCGTCACAATGTTAGTTACCATACTCCTCCGATTCTCATGAAATTTTGGGTTCCTGTTGGGTAGGTCTGAGAATCGGCCAACATCTATTTTTCATCTCGATTTTTCACGTGAGTGCATCATACGCGGGTGAAACCGGGGAAACAGCTAGTAGATTATATAATTAGATACCAATGATATATTCATATACTTTGAAGTTTTAATAATAAACAAGTGACATTTGTCAGAAGTGACATTTAGTAACAGCCTTCTATCACATGAGTAAGTAAAGGAATTACTCTGTGCTTCTATTGCACTATATTTACATAGAATTCTCGTAATTTTCGTTAATCTATAACATAGTAACTTGTTTTTAATTTAATCTATATATTTTTATTTTTTTGTTTGTAAATAAATTCATCTATTTATATAGTTGCTATTTTGGTATATAAGTATGTAATTTAAACGTGTTTGGTAATTTTTTTTTTATATCTATATACAACCACAATAAATTAGACACTAATTATAGACTCAGATTATTAAAAAGACTGCAAAAAAATTAAACATTGATCTTCAAATCTGACTTTATTTTGATCTATTGAAGAGTAAATACTATTTCTACGGTAGACTTATAAAGAATACCATACATGCTATTCAAAAATTTTTCTTATTTATTTTTACTAAGAGGTAGTGCTACGCCGAATGCATGCGAATTGGATCGGCACGGCCGGGGGGTACCTTTCGGTCACACGACACCGACGTAAAGTGACAGCTGTCTCTTTCTCGTTTGGAGGAGTATGGAGAGTTGGAGAGTATAGAGAGCATGTAAATGAGTCCGACTGCTCGTTTGCCTCCCCTATACCATATAAAATATCTTTTGATGTTGATTGTGCATTGAAGCTTTGTTTACCCCGCTCCATATAACGAACAATACTCTATCAAAAAACCACCGCAAAGCCTACAAATTGCCGCTAAGTGGGTGTACGTGTACGTACGGTGTGTTTTCTCGGAAAATTTTCCGGCAAAATTTGCGGCTTTTAGGCAACCCTAGCTACGTAGGAGTTTTTCATATGCCGTCTGGTTCCGAGCGCCCTTCACGTTGATAGCCTACACGTCTACAGTTTTTGTTTGCTATTTATATACATAGATAAGCATCAGATGTTTTGGACACCAGAGATAGAGGTCTTTGTGTCCATCCATCTGAAGTTTATATACCGAAGAAGTTTTGGACACCAGAGATATAGGTCTTTGTGTCCATCCATCTGAAGTTTATATACCGAAGAAGTTTTGGACACCAGATATAGAGGTCTTTGTGTCCATCCATCTGAAGTTTATATACCGAAGAAGTTTTGGACACCAGAGATAGAGGTCTTTGTGTCCATCCATCTGAAGTTTATATACCGAAGAAGTTTTGGACACCAGAGATATAGGTCTTTGTGTCCATCCATCTGAAGTTTATATACCGAAGAAGTTTTGGACACCAGAGTTATAGGTCTTTGTGTTCATCCATCTGAAGTTTATATACCGAAGAAGTTTTGAACACCAGAGATAGAGGTCTTTGTGTCCATCCATCTGAAGTTTATATACCGAAGAAAGAGGTCTTTATATGTATCCGTAATGGTGAGTTGTTGGAACCTTTAGAATCTCATATTTATATGCAAAACAATTTAACACGACCCTCTGAAACTTAAAAAAAGGAAAGCGACTCTAAGGTAAAAAAGTAGAGTCAACCAGTATACCCTGTTCGCTTTTCATTTCGCTTTATATAAGCAATAAGCATACTGTGTGTAATGTGAGGGTGTTTCTGCGTGTTTAGGCATTCCTAAACTGTATGTATGTGTGTGTACCCGTGCCCGCTTTGTCGTGCGTTTCAAATAAAAATTGTTCAATAAAATATAACATATGTTACATCTTGATAATGTAGTTGCGTATTTGTGAATAGTTAAAATGTGTTCAGTAGATTTGGAGCGATACAAGCAAACAAAAATATTTCCTCTTTATATACAGGGTTACTTTTTGGTCACCGGCCAAATTTTCAGATTTGGTTCAGAATCAATAATACAATCGATTTATGACATAAAAAAAAATTAGATACAATTACTTTGTGCCATGTTTTAAACACTTTTCTGTGTCACCAATTTGCATCCGACTCGCAAGTCGCGAGGTCAGTGACGCCGGCCGCGTCGCTGACCTTGAAGACGATATATTTTGTGTGCGAATAACGGTCGATGTATTTTTAAGGACCATTTGAGATCGACTTTTATTTAACAAAATATTACAATTAGACGATAAAATTTAAAACACACCCTTGAAATTATGTTTCCTTCCTTATTTTAAAATTTGGCCGGTGACCAAAATGTAACCCTGTATAAGTAAGTATAGAGATAAAAGCAAGTGTAGATAAATAAAAGTTACGAAATAGAAAGAAATTCGAGGTCCATACAAATACGTGACTATACACGATTTGTATGTCTTTGTAATTGATTATTTGTATGTCTTGTTGAATTTAACTAAAAACATGCAATCGGGTGATAATTTCAATAATGGCTTAAATAGTCAATATTGCTAATTTTGTTGCTACTGCTATAGAATTTATTAACCTATTGATACAGTTTATTTATATATAGAAAATACTTAATAACACACATACTTTTTTTCATAAGGGGACAATCGAGCAATCGGAGCCATTTTCATGACTACCGACGGCCATAGACATCCGCATAGAGGTCATACAGATGAGTTGCTCTCCTTCCCCTCCCTCTTCCATGGGTCACTTACACACCGCACGAAACGCGACAGCATAGCCGTCACTTTACGCCGGTATTGTGCAAGCGTGAACCTCCCCGGTCGTGCCGGCCCAATTCAGCTACATGCATGCAGCGTGACTCCGCGTCTTACTGAAACCAACTTAAAATAAAAGAATATATTTTCTTTCCATTTATGATCATTGAAATTGCTACAGCAACGCGTGGCCCGGTTATCCTACTAATATTATAAATGCGCAAGTTTGTATGTTTGTTTGTTTCTCCTTCGCGCAAAAACGGCGGTTCAACTGATTTTCTTGAAATTTGGCACACATAGAGAGTAACTTGGTAAATCAAGTTTTTCTTTATGTGTGCCAAATTGTGTGTGTGTATATACATAGGGTAGTTTTTATCCTAAAAAAATGTTCCTGTGGGATGTCATGGGATGATTTTCTGTTTTCCACGGGATCGAAATTTACGCGGGTGAAACCGCTGGGCGGAGCTAGTTAGTCTATAAATAAACACTATTGGTATTTCCTACTGTCTAGACAAAGGTATTTATATTCATTTCGGGTGATGTAATTTGTGATTATCTAAGTAATTAATTAAACGATCACTTACATGGAATGATAATTAATGTACTAATTAATTATTTATAAATTGGTTGTTGAGCAACACTACAATATGCTTGAAATGTGTTGTATTTGCCATTAAGTGTTGTAAGAGTTCTTTCTGTATCGCTGCTGCATTTTTTTGTACTATAGGGAGGCAAACGAGAAATCGGAGCCATTTTCTTGATTACCGACACCCATAGACATCCGTATAGAGGCTATATAGATGCGCTGCCCCCCTTCCTCCTCCTCCCTCCATGGGATTGGGCCGGTGTTTCTTCCTAATGAAATCAACTCTAAATCTATTTTTATTAACGTAGCGTGTATTATCTAGAACAGATGTTCTAGAGAGTTGAATTTAAATTCCTTAATTTTTTTTGATAGCGTAAAGGACAAACAAGACATTAGAGATTTTTGATGACCACCAACGCCTATAGATATCCGCACCTACAATAGCTATATGTATTGCTCTCCTTGTCTCACATACTCGTAACTTATTAGCCGCACGAAACGCTAAAGCATAGCTGTTGCTTCACGGCGATACATGTGACGTGTGACCAAATGCTATCTCCCCGGTCGTGCCGGCCCAATTCGACTGCATGCAAGCATGCAGTGTGGCATTGCCTCTCACTATTTTTAAATATGTGTTAGGTAATTGTCGCTTATATGCATAGGATAAAAAAAGGTAAGAGATTAATGCATCATTGCTGTATTTTTTAATTTTTTTTTTTCAAATGGGTTTTTTTAAAGCTTATGGGGGCAAACAATAATCGAAACCTTTTGATGACTATCGACGCCCATAGACATTCGCATGATTGTTACGCAGATGCGTTGCCCTCCTATCACCCTCCCCCCTAATGGGCCACTGCACAAAACGTGATAGCGACTGACACTTTACGCCGGTATCAAGTAAGCTAGAGGTACTCCCCCGGTCGTGCCGGCCCAATTCCGTTGCATACGAGGATGTAGTGTCATGCACCATGCATGGCACATGCAGCAAGGCACTACCTCTTCCTAAACTGGGTGGAACCGTGAATGAAGCCAAAACGTCCAGGGAGTTTCTAGCTCACAACGCGCACCGCCACGAAGCCACAGTTTCTGGTGGCCCACGCAAAAAGGGACACCAAATCATCTGCTTAATAATAGGGCTGATAAATATAAGAGTTGGTGGTCACCAACTAGCTACAGCCAAATTTAACTTTATTTAATTAAATTTTTACTTACCTTAGTTAATATTATGATAGCGAAAGTTTGTATGTTTGTTTGTTTGTTTGTTACTCCTTCACGCAGAAACTACTGAACCGATTTTCATGAAATAGTGACACAAATATCACACACATAGAGAGTAATTTGGATTAACACATGATGGTTTTTATCCCGAAAAAATGTTCAGGGATGCCATGGCCCATGAAATGATTTTCTATGTTCCACTGGATCGAAATCGACGCGGGTGTAACCGGGGGGCGCAGCTACTAACTCAATAATTTACAAAAAGTTTAGCTAAAAAGAATATATAGAGTCGCAAGCGCGACGTGCCCATAAACAGAGACTCTACATAGAAGCTATGCAGATGCGTTGCTCTCCTTCCTCCTTTCCCTCCATAGGCCACCGGAAACTCATACGCCGTACGAAATGCGATAGCATAGCAAAAGTTTACCAAATGTTTGATATATTATAATATCTGTTAGACCTCTGGTGTTGCGGATGTCTCTGGGCGTTTGTGTTCACTTTACATCAGGTGACCTAACTGCTCGTTTGCCTCCTATGCTTTAAAAAAAAAAAACTTGTACCAAGTTGCATCAAATATTTGGTAAACTATATAAAAATCCTGCATTCTATCATTCTACTCATTAGTATGAGTTTTTTGTTAATTCAACGCCTACATTTACATACAAATACAAGTTTATAAATATATTAGCTTAAGATTAGTTTCTATTATCAATACATACTAATAAAGCTGAAGAGTCTGTTTTTGTTTGTTTGTTTGAACGCGCTAATCTATGGAACTATTGGTCCGATTTGAAAAATTCTTTCAGTATTACTTTATCTATACTTTTTAACCGACAGCGGTAAAATACGAATTCACGTAACGAAGTGAACGTTTGTTACTGTTTCACTCAAAAACTTTTTTTTTAATCTATCACAATCATAACACAGATTATAATCTGAAAAAACATAAAAAAAAAATATTAAAAGTTTTTTATAGATTTTACGCGAGTGAAATCGGGGACCAGAACTTGTATTAGGCATAATAAATGAGAAATAATGTTATTACTCTTTTTAAGAAAATCTTTTGAAAAAAGACTGGGTACTGAACGACTTTGGATGAAATTTGGCACAGATTGTTATCTAGTATTAAGAATAAAATAACAATCTCCCTTGTCCAAGAAGACAAAATAGCTTTGCTAATTTGACGAACTGTTATGCCGATTTGCCGAGACTTCTGTCCCGAAGCGATAATGAATCAACCTTGGGATTTCACGAGTGAAATCACGGGGCAAAGCAGACAAGCATAGTCAAATATCAAGAAGTATGTCATTAACAAGTAACACGTGCGTCTTTTTCCCGAATCACTGATCTCTATCTATGGACACAACTTATAATATAATAGTCGATAAGACAGCTGAAGGAAAAATATATATTTTTATATACCTAGCTCAGCATATAAACGAGCGAAATAAACCACTTGGTGAGTTCTGCCGCCCATTATAAGCATATAAGCAAAAATTAACAAAACTATTTTACAGAATTTACGCATTGGTCAACCGGCTACTAAGAATACCACACAAAACGCAACAGCATAACCATTATTTTAAAGGCGAATGTGAGCGGGAGGTAAGGAGTCTTGCAGCACGCTACAACAATATTGTACTAAAAATATATCAATTAGGGAATTGTATGTCATATTTCTGAAATTCGGCGAGAATCCCATGTCTTTAGTACACTGTAAATAACTAAATTTAAAGTCGTCGTTCTGTCATTACTTGACTAATGTAACAGCTATCCATAGTATAAGAGATCAGTGTATAAAACCGATCGACACTTATTTGAATTTTAAATTTCGCTAGTCTTGAATAAATAAACAAATACGTACAAGCAATTACTATGATACACGTGTTACGGTGCTCGTTGCAGTAAATTTCCCAAAAATTGCTCAAATGATTTTTGAAAGTGGCCAAGCCGCTACCATTTTTTCGGGAAGGTATAATCATAACTTAAATTGTAATTGTGGTTAATAAAAAGTGGAAATTGTATAAAAAAGTATATTATTTAATAAAATTAGAATATGAATTTCCATCAAAAAGGGACAATACATTCCATCGACTATAATCATAGCTTTTTTAAAGAAATGTAATCTAAAGAAGATATAATAAATCTAATATATAAAATTAGCCAATCAAAATACATTTCATCGACTATAATCATAGCTTTTTTAAAGAAATGTTATCTAAAAAAGATATAATAAATCTGATATATAAAATTAGCCAATCAAAAGTTCAAGAACCTTATTGGCCGAATGGAATGGAAATTTTCACAAAAAATGTTTACAACTCAATATCTTTAAAACGTGTTGAGTAAATAAATAGATATATGAATGAATGAGTAAAAAAAATAAAAATAAAATAAAAATATATTTCTAACATAAAAACAGTAAAGGTACACATTGATACCATTACATACATTGAATCTAATTGTTCTTATTAAAAAAAGTTTCTCTGAATGACAAATTGACAGTCAACATTGACATTGACTTGTTAATGAAAGAAAATTGTTTCTTTCACTGACAAATAGGCTAATAGAGATTTGAAAGTCTTGTATAGCATTCAATTGTGAGAATACGACAACCTTTAGGTCGTTTAAAAAAGGTTTAGAAATAACGTTTTCTTTTGTAACGTTTTCTAAATAGAAAATCTTAACTCTCTTAAAATTTAACATCCCATCCATTTCAGAAAATCTGTTTTCTTAGTTTAGGAAATAAAAATATTAACTCTGATTTAGATACCTAAGGCTTACATAAACTAACAATTTCTTTAACTAATTTACAAATATTAAGTTAGCAAAATACTCAACATATTATAATAGTAGGTAAGTACTTATAAATTAACTTGTTAAATTAATTAAAACAATTCACTTACTTTATCGATTCAAAAACAAATTCCCAAATCGTATTCAATGCACATCACTACTCACTCAACTCGATTCGACCGCTTAACGTGTAACTCACTCGATGGTTATAACAACACTGCGTTTAGCGAAATTGCGCGTGAGTACGTGCCAACCACTGCTGGTCGACCTCTGCAGCCGCCTGCCGGCTCACACGCTGCAGGTCAACGTTCATTTGTTTCATAATCATCATCTCGGAGAGGTCAGTGGCTCCGAAATTTCGTAAAAGAAAGGAAAAACGTTGGTGAGCGCCATTATAATTTGGGTCACGGCTTGCGAGTGCCTTTACAACTTATGGTCCGAGGACCGTTACGTTGATACCTTTATTATGTGCGTTATGTGGACCACAGTCCATCATCATTATTACTATCTAGACTGGCAACTTAGCTGCTAAATTCCAGGTTTTGCGGATGTCTATGGGCGGTTGTATGTATCTCCGGCTTGTTTGATCATGTCAAAAATATTATTACATTTATTTTTATTATTACATTTTTTAGTATGAAGGGGCAAACAAGGTTTTGCAGTGGGGGACTTTTATTGACTATTGAAACCCATAGAAACCCATAACCACATCCACATAATTACACACATGTGGCCATGCTTTCTTCCTCTCAAGTACAGTTTTGATAACAGACCTCAAAATACTTTATAGCAAAGGAGACAATCAAGCTATCGAAGTCATTTGGTAACCAACGACGCTCATCAACTTCTGTACGGTTAATGGCTATGCCTTGCTTTTCATCCCATTGCCTCAATAGGCCACCGGGTACTCATAAACTATGCCTCCAATGCAACACGGCATTTCCATTTATACCAGGTGCTTGGAAAACTGGAAGATGGTATTTAGCACATATTATAATGTAAATAAAAGAGGATGGAAGGAATGGTATGGTATGGAAGAAGGAATGGTAATATATAATCATCATAAGAGGTAGCGCCACACTGCGTGCATATAGCTGAATCGGGCCTGCACGAACGGGAGGTACCTCTCGCTGGCCCGTGGAAGTAAGGAGGGCAACGCATCTGCATCCTCTCTATGTGCGTCTATGAGCGTCGAACCTCACGAAAATGACCCAGTCTGCTCATTTTCTCCTTTTACTATAAGAGAAAGGATCACCGCAAAAAACTTAATAAT
>LUGF01046960.1:0-26095 GCA_001625245.1 Calycopis cecrops
ATTTTTCGAATTTATGATTTTATTTCTTATACACAAAGTTTTAGCAGCAAAACATACTTTAAAATATTCAAAGACTTTTAAGTCTTTGAATATTTTTTAACATAATTTTTAAAAGATTCACTATGATTGTATGTTTTTTCATAATATAGCTCATATAATCTTTGTCTGCTCTTATGATGTGTCGGAATTATTGTAATGAAATATCGATATTTTTAAAATATCAATATCGGTAGCGATATTTTTATTTAAAAATATCGATATATCGGTATGATACAGCTGTCGGCAATCCACAGCCATGTCTAATAAACATAAGTCATTAAGGAAGAGAGTTCAAACTAAAAAGAGGTTAATTTGGGATTCTATGGTGGTACCACAAAAATATATCGTTTTTGATACAATTTCGATATTGGATATTTTATATCGATATATCGTTACAAAAAATATCAATATATCGATATTTTTTCTACAAGCCTAGTCCAACTAATGAAACCATAGAGTGTTTACCACAGACTAACTTTATTTTCTATAAAGGAATACAGACTATATATAATTAATTTAGTACATCCAGTATTAACACTGTCCCTTAACGAATAAGCGTTATAATGATAAATTACATCTAAAAAGAAATTTGTTATACAACACTGCATAGTTTATAACAAAGCAATACCAAGCTGTTCAACAAATTTATAATGTTTTTGACAACTCAAACTTTTTGTTAAGATATCAGCTGGCATATCACTTGTGTTCAAATAATCAATTTTCACAAAGTTGTTATCAACTGCAGTTCTTACAAAATGATATTTTACATCAATGTGCTTACTTCTTTTATGGAATACACAATTTTTGGTTAGTTTTTGGGCACTTTGGTTTTTAAAATGGCCGACTTGTTTACATCTGTAGCATTTGATAATTTTCGCTGGATGACTTGTCGAAGCGTCTACAGTTTTGCCAACTTTATAATTTTTCTGTCGTTGCCAACCTTTTGACAAAAACGCGCTGTCTGAGTCAGTTTTGACAGCATTTTCACACATATCCAATAATTTAGTTTTTATTACATCAGCTGAGACGGCAATGCCGGAGTGTTCAATAGCCATAATCATTGGCGAAAATCTATCCGGGAGGCCTGCTAACAATAATGATCCAATCCATTCTTCATTTATTTCAAAGCCGGTTCCTCTTAATTTTTGAGCCGTATCGATGATCTGCGTTACATATGAAATCATTGACTCACTGTTTTCGAGACGTATAGAAATTAGGTTCCGCAACAAACTAATTCTGCGTGTAAATCCCGAGTCATCAAATAGCGATTTTAGCTTCTTCCACACATCCTTCACTGTTTTCTCGTACTTTATGTGTACGTACAAAGATGAATCAATGGTCATAACTAATTTTGCCTTCGCCTTTTGATCCTCAACGCTAGTTGTTTCTTTATCGCCATCTTGTTTTATATTGATACTTTCCAATAATAGGAAATTTTCCACCGCGAACGCCCATTCATCATAGTTTTCGCGTCCTTTCAACTTTGGGACATTTACTATGTAACTTGCAGCCATTTCACTGATATTAAATAATAAAAAATAACTTTAAATAATTTAGGATTACGCTTCTGGGCCCATAACCTAATGAAACCATAGAGTGTTTACCACAGACTAACTTTATTTTCTATAAAGGAATACAGACTATATATAATTAATTTAGTACATCCAGATGGAGCTAGTTTCGTTACAATATTAACACCAACTCATGACGCAATGACGTCATAACGCCGCTGCCAATCTTTTTATTTCTACTTTTTAAACCAAAGTCTAAACATCTCGTACCTATTGTCCACCAGTTATATCGTATATATTATGACATAGCCAGGTCTCTGTTGCAATAATTATATCAAAATTATTTTGTAAAGGACTTTGTTTGAAATCACTACATTCTGGTAGTCGTATTCAATGTTTTGTTACTCATTCTAAAGTGTGTTCTCCAAAGAATTATCAATTAAAAACAATTTTATAATAGTATCTGGCTTCGCAGTACTTAATAAATATAATTCAACATAATAAGGGTGGGGCATTAAGTTTTGCGAATTTAAAAAAATCATAGAAAAAAAACGACAAAGCTTAGGAAAGATAAACTTTATTTATAATAAAGTACCCACATGGGAATTTTATTTTTTTTTAATAACATCACTGAGATCTGGCCCTCAAATTCGTAGAAACTCGCTGGCACATCGCTCGTGGGATATACCTCGCAAAAGTTGTTCTTGAGCTGGACAATCGTCGTCGGTTTATTGGCATAAACGCGGCTCTTGATGTACCCCCAGAGAAAATAATCCAGTGGCGTGAGGTCTGCGCACCGTGCAGGCCACGGAATGTCCCCTCGACGCGACGTCAGTTTTCCAGTAAACATTTCGTTTACATCTGCTAAGGACTCATCGGATGTATGAGATGTCGCGCCGTCTTGTTGAAGCCAGGTCCTGTTGTTGTAGTCTCCAAAATTATGCAGTTGTGGGAAGAAAAAGTTACGTAACATATTTGTATAGCGTTCAGAATTTACTGTTACGGTTTGGCCTCGCTCATTTTCGAAGAAATGGGATCCGGTGATTCCTTCAACCGACATGGCTGCCCAAACTGTTACTTTAACCGAATGTCGTCTTTGATGTTGTAATTTGGGATTTTCTAAGGCCCAATACCGACAACTTTGCTTATACACATATCCACTTAAATGAAAATGAACTTCATCGGAGAAGAGAATATTGTTCAAACTTCGAAAACGCTGTAACATTCTTTCGGCAAAGTACGGCGAAGATGGTGGTCATTTGGTTTCAATTCCTGGACAAATTGAAGTTTATACGGAGGAAATTTAAGATCTTTTGCCTATTTATCCTTAAGGTTCTCCTTAGGTTCAGGTGTTCCAATGAATTCGAGATTAAGAAGGCGATCCCTGTGATCCTTGATATTGATAATTGCTTCCAAGGTCTGAAGCTGGCTTCTAAGTTCTTGGAGCTAATTTTCTAATGCATCATTTTTTTAAGTTTCGTTTAACGTTGATGTTAGCTTTGTGTTTAAGTTATATTGATTACTTGAGAGGTCCACAAAATTATTGCAAGGAGTTGATTTCTTTATTCTCTTAATTCTTTTCAGATTTCCTCCATGAGTTAATTTAGTTTTTCTTTAATAACTTGAAAAAATATCTGATTATGATTCTTTATTTCCTGACCAATTTCGTTCTTGAATGTAATGTGCGTTTAACTTCATCTGTGAAGTCTCGAAACATATCTTGGAATTCAGTATCTTTTCTTCTTTTAGTTTCCTTTACGTTCGGAAATCTGTAGATTCGTCGATACTGGCATTTTTATTTCACACTGGTGCTTCTGTTAGTCTTGGGTGTACTATGCTAACGCAATGAATGCGACACTTGTTTGTCTCCTTAGCGTAGATGGTAAAATGAGCCGTTTTCTCAATGTACTAGGGATACTAGGGATTCTATTATGCTATAAATTGTAAAAATTATAAACGCTGTGACCACGTCCGAACGCAACTATGTCTTACGCAGTACAGTTCTTTTTATTAAAAATCTAGACTCATGAAACAATCATCATAGACATTTGAGATAAGGAAGCAGTATTGTCTAGTAATATTTCCTCGTCGAAAACAGTTTCTTCATCTTGAGTATTGGTATAATTACTGTCTTGCAATAATTCTTTAAAAATTTTATTATAATTTGCCAATCGTCATTGCGCTAGTATACAATACTCCTATTTTTTCTAATTCTAAGCCGTTGTCACTCTCGCTGATTTTTATTTCCATATGACAGATATCTTTTATATGCTGACATGAAGTTTTTACAGTTGAGTTATTATTGAATCCCCCGTGGGACCTTTTAGCGCCGAAAAATGTTTCCAGGTGATCCTGTTACAGTTTATACACAGGAAGAAATTTTAAGAAGTCTTCATCTATTTAATTTACATACAACGATTTCAGCGTCTATAAATCCCAAGAAACCAAGACGTCTTTGCGTATTTATAATAAGGCTACCGTTTCACATTTGAGTGATTAAAAATAATTGTAAATTTCATCTATTTTGCAAAAAACTACTTTTTTATTACTCTAACAAAGAGGCTTTTTAAACCCACGTTGTTTAAATTTCTCGAATTGAATATGTCAAAAATTGTGAAGAAACTGCACTGTCGCCTCAGAATTCGAAGATCCTTATTACATACTTCTATAGCAATACCCATTGACCTACTTAATAATTGAGCTGCAAGTCTGACCTTCATCTTTTGATTTTTTAAATTAATGCGTCGCGCTGATAATTTGTTTGCAAGATGCCTTCGTTCTTTTGTAATGATTGTAACTGCTCCACGAATCTGAAGTCTGCAAATTCAGCTCTTTCTTTTACTTTCATTACGTCAATCGCAAGTTCCTGGCTCACATTCTAAACGAGAATACAATTTATGCAGAGAATTTACATGCGGTAAACATTAATCAAATCTCTAATATAATCATAGCTAGGGTTGAACCGGTGGTAGATGTAAATTTTTGACGTTCAAAAAGCAATTTTTCAAATTCTGTTTTGAATAAAAATATTTTGATTTGATTTGATATTAAAACTAGGACTTTAAAAATGTATGGTTAAAGCTAATTTCTTTATCTCCTCGTCGTATATTAGTAATATTGTTCAAACTTTGAAAACGCTGTAACATTTTTTCGGCAAAAGCACGGCGAAGATGCTGGTCGTTTGGTTTCAATTCCTTGACTAATTGAAGTTTATACGGGTGAAATTTAAGACCTTTTGCCTAAATACGCCTTAATGATGTTCTCAATAGTGAGCTCAGTTGATCTCTTTCGCGTTGATAACTGGGGATCGCGCCGTACGGACGTCGCTTACAGTTTCCTCCGTTCTTATTGACCTTGGACGCCTCGCAGGTTTTTGATTCAGTGTCGAATCCGTAGACTCAAACTGTTTGAGCCACGCTCTGATAACACTTTCACTAGGACATTGATTTAAATCATGTAAACTTGGAGTTTTCAAGCGCAATAGCAATAGTGCACGAATCGCCATTTTTGTAATAAGCCTTTACACAAAACGCACGCTGCTCACCGGTGAAACGCTCCATGGCGACTTAATTTCCAAGAACCAAGCTACCTAATACCTATCCCCACTACCCGCGCCCTGCTCCCGCGTCCCTCTCATGATCAATGCGATTTTGAAATTCGCACGCCTTTCTGACCCAACCTGTACATGTGTTACCCGTAGCCGGCACCCGAATTGACAAAACGCAAACGAAATCTTGACGAATTTACATTAACAAATATTTTTTTTGTAACTAACTTGGAAGTAGAATTATAATAAGTGTGTTCGTTTGTTTAATGGGATTATGCATGTGAAAATGTAATAATGTATGTACTACAACTGTACTATTACAACTGTACTATTACAACTGTACTATACTACAACTGTACTTACAGGTAATTTTAAGACTCGTTTTAAATGCGAGTATCGCATTATTCGGCTTAACATTGAGACAAAAAAGTGTTTGCAAAGATATTGATGATTGTGTAGACCGAATATGCATAGTATAAGCAAAATCGGTGCATAGACAACCATTATTTTTAGTTTGGAGCAGGACCATTGGACGTCATTTTTAAGAAAGTCTTGTTCTATTTCTACTGGGATAGTAGGAGTCGGGTTGTTTTTTCTCATATAAATTCTTCCATTTTTGGTCCATACATATTGAATTTCCTTAATTTTAGCAAAACTTTTTAGTTTATTCAATAAGTTCTTGTTGTAAGAAGTGAGATGTTCATTTACGAATATGGGGCAGAGTTTCCAGGGAGATTTATGCTCTCTGTAGCTTATGCGGTTTTTTGTTGCGCTTCGGCCAATATGTTGCCTTTTCTTAGTCTTGATTGGAATTTGACAATAATAATTATGTGGGCTTGTGCTATACTGAGATATTTAAAGTCACGTTGGCTCCCTGCGCTATTTTCGTAGTAATTTCCTTAAGGTACTCCTTAAATTCAGGAGTTCCAACGAATTCGAGATTAAGAAGGCGATCCCTCTGATCCTTGATATTGATAATTACTTCTAAGGCCTGATGTTGGCTTCTATGTTCTTGGGGCTCATTTTCTAGTGCTTCAATTTTTTTAGTTTGGTTTTACATTAATGTTAGCTTTGTGTTTAAATCGTCATATTGATTACTTGAGAGGTCTACAAAATGATCGTAAGGAGTTGAATTTATTGGGATTTATGAGAAATAATAGAGATATTTGACAATAAGTAACTGTGTTTAATTAAAGTACATGGGCACATGACAACATGACAGACACCGGAAAAGCAAAAAGGGCTAAAGTGGCGCCAAAGTGGCCATTTTTGTCTTCTCTCCTTAGGAATGTGCACCATTGCCTCAGAACCAAATAAACGTAAGTGCGACAGTTTTGGTTTGTGTCCTCTACACATTTTGTAAGGAGTTATCCCTTCAAGGCCTTTACTTGGTGATCTATTAGTAATATATGCTGCTGTGCGATAGCTTCAGCCTATATCGGTTTTTCTAGGTTAGAGTTGGCTATCATGCACCTTGCCTTCTCGACAAGGGTTAGGTTCATTCTTTCAGCTAAGCCGTTTTGCTGAGGCGTGTATGGACTTGATGTCTGATGTATGATACTACAGTTGGCTAAGTTTCTTTCGAAATTAGTGTTACAGTATTCTTTACCATTTTCTGTTCTCAAAGTTTTAATTTTAAGATCTAGTTGATTCTCTACTCTACTCATAAAATCTTTAAAAACTTCCAGAATACTTAGCTTGTCTTTTGTGAAATATACATGTACCATTCTAGTATAGTCATCTATAAAAGTAATAAAGTAGCGCATACCTCCAAATGATGTACTTTCCATAAGTCCACATAGGTCCGAATGAACCAACTCCAAAGGCTTTGTTGCTCCTGTGCCCACATGTTTGAACGGAAGCCTGACCTGCTTACCCTCGAAACAGCTTGAACAGTCAAAAGTGCTTTGTCCATCCTATATTAGTACAATTCCTTCAGTACAGTTTGGTAGCTTCTGTAGATCTGAAACATTCAAATGTGCCATCTGAAGATGCCACAATCTTACATTATTTGTTCGAGAACTATCTGAGACCAAGTTGACCAATTCTTCCTTTTACTGCAATTCCAGAGCATATAGCGTATTATTCAACGTTGCTGAGCAGACGAGCCTGCCCTTTCCATCATTTATGTTGCATCCCTTTTCATTGAAGATTACCTTGTAACCATTTCATGTGATTGTGCTGACTGAAATTAAATTAACTGCAAGTCCGGGCACATACAACACATTCTTCAACTGAATCTTGCCACCTTGTGATACATTCACATTTATTTCTCCTGCACCCATCACTGATAGTTGCTGACTGTTCGCTGCTGTGATAGTTTTTACTGATGGTTCACGGATATTATACATCCCTTCTTTGTGGCTACACATGTGCATGGACGCACCTGAATCTATGTACCATTGCTTATTGTTTTCTCCAGTAGTAACTGAGAAAGCTGCGGCACTTGAACTCTCTTGTTTATGTTCCTTACGTTTCTGACAATTTTTGGCAATGTGTCCAAATCCATTACAATTAAAACACCGGGTTCCTTTTGCAGGCTTACTGTTCACAAACTTCCGCACTAATTGTGAAGCCTGAGTTTTCTAGACCCATGATCATTGGTTTATACTGCTCCGGTAAACCAGCCAACATCAAGGTGGCCAACCATTCATCATTCACGTCAAAGTCAATATTTCTCAATTTATGTGCAGCATTCATAATTCTGCTAATGTAATCTTCTATGCCACTGCTTGACTCCAAAGCGTTTATAAGTTCTCTGAGCAAGCCCACTTTTCGGGTGAGTCCGTTATCCTTTGTGCAAGCTTAACCATACTTCTCTTGCGGTTTTGCACTCTTGAATGTGCACATAGTTCTGAGAGTTTACCATCAGAATAAGCTTTGATTTGGCAAGAATAGCCTTAGATAAATCTATTGTGTGCCCTTGTTTCGGCTCAATACAATTCCACAGCCCCTCGTGTTCAAGATTCGTTTTGGCACTAAACTTCCATGTGCCAATCAACTTTTCTAGGTTAAACATATTATTTGTATCTGATGTCTAAGAACTTTCTTCTTGATATTATGATAAAACCGGATCTTCTTCTTGATATAACCCAATCGACCGGCACGTGTTCTATTCGGAGATACGTGTTCGATTATTGCATGCCTTAAGCGCGAGCGTAGGTATGCTCTACTCTCGCCTAAAAATCAAAAACTGGGTTCGGTCAGAGTTTTATTTTAAATAAATAATAATATAGTGCTTAAAGTAGGTTGGCCTTCATACCACAATAAAAGAAAACATCAATGGTCATTTTTCTAAACAATAAACAGCAATCCAACCCACAATTTAGATAAAAAAATGAATTTTTCAGAAAAAAATCTATGAAAAACATATAACATTCTCTCTGTAATCTCCATAACTTTTGAAAAACATAACTAATCGATTTAAATTTTATTTCAATAGGTCCGTAAATCTATTGTGACGAACTGATTAGAAAACCATAACTCAATTATTATTCGTTTTATTGTAAAAAATCAAATGTGTACTGTTGAAACTAAAAAATTTACATCTTAGGCAGCCTAATATACAAATACAAAAAATATAAAACCCCTCAACAGTGACGTTTACTCTCAGAGTAAACGTCAAAAATGTGTCAACAGTAAGCTTTACTCTGAGAGTAAAGCCACTTGAGACTTTATTTTCACAACGTTAGAGTGTATAATTGAATAATTTCTAAACTTTTACTACGGTGTCACTGATATCACTTTATTTCCTACCCACGCTCTGCTACCATATTGGGATTTATGAGAAATAATAGAGATATTTGACAATAAGTAACTGAGTTTAATTAAAGTAATTACATGAGTACATGACAACATGACAGACACCGGAAAAGCACAAAGGGCTAAAGTGGCGCCGTGAAGCGGCTTAATTTGACACTTACTATGGTGCGTTCACATACATAAATTATGAATGCGTTCCAGTTCCAACAGAATTCTTCCTTAATTACTGTTAACTCTTTGCTAATTCCACCGAATTCTCTTCTGATTTCCACCATAAGTTTGTCTAGTTTTTCTTTAATATCTTAAAATATATATGATTATGATTCTTTATTACCTGACCAATTTGGTTCTTGGATGCATGTAATATGCGTCTAACCTCATACCTGAAGTCCCGAAACATATTGGATATACTTGGAATTCAGTATCTTCTCTCCTTTTAGTTTTCTTTTGTGTAATATTACGTTCGAAAGTCTGTGGATTCACCGATTCTTGCATTTTTATTTCGCTTCTGTTGGTATTGGGTGTATTATGCTAACTCGATGAATGCGGCACTTGGATGTCTCCTTAGCGTAGATGGTAAAATGAGCCGTTTTCTCAATGCACTAGGGACTAATATTCCATTATACTATAAATTGTAAAAATTACTGTGACCACGTCCAACCTCAACTACGTCTTACGGAGTAGAATTATTTTTATTAAAAATCCAGACTCATGAAACAATCATCATAGACATTTGAGATAAGGAAGCAGTATTGTCTAGTCATGTTTCCTCGTCGAAAACAGTTTCTTCATCTTGAGTATTGGCATAATTACTGTCCTGTAATAATTCTTTGAAAAATTTATTATAATTTGCCATTCGTCATTGCGCTAGTGCACAATACTCCTATTTTTTTCTAATTCTAAGCCGTTGTCACTCTCGCTGATTTTTATTTCCATATGACAGATATCTTTTATATGCTGAAATGAAGTTTTTTACAGTATGGGCTATTATTGGATACCCCACTTGGACCTGACAGCGCCGAAAAATGTTTGAAGGTGATCCTGTGACAATTTACACAGGAAGAAATTTTAAGAAGTCTTTATATATATAATTTACATACAACGATATCAGCGAAATAATATTGTCTATAATCCTAAAAAAACATCTTTGCGTATTTATAATAAGGCTACCATTTTCACATTTGAGTGATTGAAAATAATTGCAAATTTCATCTATTTTGCAAAAAACATCTTTTTTATTATTCTAACAAAGAGGCTTTCTTAAACCCATGTTGTTTAAATTTCTCGAATTGAATATGTCAAAAATATCATTGACATTGTGAAGAAACTGCACTGTCGCCTCAGAATTCTGAAATTGAGGAATTCGAAGATCCTTATTACATACTTCTATAGCAATACCCACTGACCTGCTTAATAATTGAGCTGCAAGTCTGACCTTCATCTTTCGATTTTTGAAATTAATGTGTCGCGCTGATAATTTGTTTGCCAGATGCCTTCGTTCTTTTGTAGTGATTGTAACTGCTCTACGAATCTGAATTCAATTTTGCGCCCCATTTCGTCTTAGAATGTTGTTTGGTCAGCAAAACAATTCCTAATTAATTTATTTAAGTAAGATGAATCAAACAAAATATTGTACGGTATGCTATTATAAATAAAAGGTGGTTCAACTAGGAATGCGCCAAGTGGTTGCGCCATGGTCAGGTTGGGTGCGATGCCATCCAAATTTCTAGCAGTCACTTCCTTCACAATTAGCTTGTTTTAATAAATCGAGACATGTTTTTAATAATCGTTATTTTGAAAGCAGCTGTGAAGCTTCTAGCAGGAAAGAAACCAATAGCCAATTTCCAGTAGCCATTTACCGCTACTACCTCAAAAACAAGAAATTCTGTGGCGATTTCTTTCTCATCGCCATAGAAGTCGTTTACGTAACCAAAATCTTTTTTGTCTGCAAATTCAGCTTTTTCTTTTACTTTCATTACATCGATCGCAAGTTCCTGGCTCACAATCTAATCGAAATACAATTTATGCAGAGAATTTACATGCGGTAAACATTAATCAAATTTATCTCTAATATAATCATACCTGGACTGTTAAAACTAGGACTTTAAAAATGTATGGTTAAAGCTAATTTCTTTATCTCCTCTCTTTTTTGCCTGCAAATTCAGCTTCTTTTCGTTAACCAAAATGTTTTTTGCTTGCAAATTTAGCTTCTTTTACTTTCATTTCATCAACCGTAAGTTTAACGTAAACCGGTTTTGTTTTACTCATTTCAGACTTGTATTAAGAGATTCCTGTGTAAATCCTGGCTCACAATCTAAACGCGAATACAATTCATGCAGAGTATTTACACGCGGTAAACATAAATCAAATTTATCTCTAATATAGTCATAGCGGGACTATTAAAACTAGGACTTTAAAAATGTATGGTTAAAGCTAATTTCTTTATCTCCTCGTCGTATATTAGTAATATTGTAAAAACTAAGCACGGCGAAGATGGTGGTCGTTTGGTTTCAATTCCTTGACTAATTGAAGTTTATACGGGTAATACGGGTGAAATTTAAGATCTTTTGCCTAAATACGCCTTAATGATGTTCTCAATAGTGAGCTCAGTTGATCTCTTTCGGTTGACAACTGGGGATCGCGCTGTACGGACGTCGCTTACAGTTTCTTCCGTCCTTATTGACCTTGGACGCTCCGCAGGTTTTTGATTCAGTGTCGAACCAGTAGACTCGAAGTTTTTGACTCACGATATGATAACACTTTCACTAGGACATTGGTTTAAATCATGTAAACTAAACTCAGAGAAACGCACGCTGCTCACAGGTGAAACGCTCCATGACGACAAAGTTTCCCAGAATCAAGCTACCTCCCCACTACCCGCGCCCCGCTCCCGCATCGCTCTCATGATCAATCCGATTTTGAAATTCGCACGCCTTTCTGACCCATCCTGTACATGTGTTCTATAACCCGACGAATCAGTCGTGACGAATACAATAAGTATACAATAGTAAATATTTTTTTGTAACTAACATGGAGGTAGAATTATAATAAGTGTGTTCGTTTGTGAAGTAAGTTGTGCATTAAAAAATACGTTGCACCACAACTCGTGCGCTAAATAGGTGTGCGCGACACATCGCAGATTTGTTTAATTGGGTAATTAGTATGTGAAAATGTAATAATTTGTGATTTTTCTTTGATATTTTTTACATATAAATGTAATATAGATCGGACTGTTTATTAAATATTCATACAAACAATGTATATTCGCTAAATAAATGGTAAACAACTGTACTTACAGATACTTTGAAGACTCGTTTTAAAAGCGCGCACTTGCTTTAGCCGCATTAATATTGAGACAAAAAAGGGTTTGCAAATATATTGATGATTGATTGATTGAGAGGATTGTGTAGACCGAGTATAAGCAAAATCGGTGCATATGACAACCATTATTTTTAGTTTGGAGCAGGACTATTGGAGGTCATTTTTAAAAAATCTTGTTCTATTTCTACTGGGATAACCGGAGTCAGGTTGTTTTTTCTCATACATATTCTTCCATTTTTGGTCCATATATTTGGAATTTCCTTAGTTTTAGCAAAACTTTTTGTTTATTCAATAAGTTCTGGTTCTAAGGAGTGAGATGTTCATTTACGAATATGGCGACTGATTTTCCAGGGAGATTTATGCTCTCAGTACCTTAAGCGGTTTTCTCGCGCTTCGGCCAATATATTGTCATGATTGGAATTTAACAATAATAATTCTTTAGGCTTGTGCTATATCTGAGATATTTAATGACACGTTACCTGCCTGCGCTATTTTCATAGTAATTTCCTTAAATAGGGGAATAATAAGGGGAACCCCCTTAGGTTCAGGTGTTCCAACGAATTCGAGATTCAGAAGGCGATCCCTCTGATCCTTGATATTGATCCTTGATATTGATAACCCAAGACTTCCAAGACCCGACGTTGGCTTCTAAGTTCTTGGAGCTCATTTTCTAGTCCTTCAATTTTTTTTGTTTCGATTTACATTGATGTTAACTTTGCGTTTAAATCTTCATATTGATTACTTGAGAAGTCCACAGAAGATCGTAAGGAGTAGAATTCTTCCTTAGTTACTGTGAACTCTTTGTTAATTCCACCGAATTCTACTCCG
Organism: Calycopis cecrops; assembly: GCA_001625245.1. Lineage (NCBI taxonomy): Eukaryota > Metazoa > Arthropoda > Insecta > Lepidoptera > Lycaenidae > Calycopis > Calycopis cecrops. The sequence goes on from LUGF01046960.1 coordinate 13,009, forward strand.
ATTTCCTCCATAAGTTTGTCTAGTTTTTCTTTAATATCTTGAAAAAATATGTGATTATGATTCTTTATTTCCTTATCAATTTCGTTCTTGGATGCCTGTAATGTGCGTCTAACCTCATCTGTGAAGTCTCGAAACATGTCTTGGAATTCAGTATCTTCTCTCCTTTTAGTTTTCCTTTGAGTAATATTACGTTCGGAAATCTGTGGATTCGCCGATACTTGCATTTTTATTTCACACTGGTGCTTCTGTTGGTATTGGGTGTACTATGCTAACTCGATTAATGCGGCACTTGGTTGTCTCCTTAGTGTAGATAGTAAAAGGAGCCTTATCAATTTACTCGGGACTAATATTCTATTATGCTATAAATTGTATAAATTATAAACGCTGTGACCACGTCCGACCGCAACTACGTCTTACGCAGTACAATTCTTTTTATTACAAATCCAGACACATGAAACAATCATCATAGACATTTGAGATAAGGAAGCAGTATTGTCTAGTCATATTTCCTCGTCGAAAACAGTTTCTTCATCTTGAGTATTGGTATAATTACTGTCCTGCAATAATTCTTTGAAAAATTTATTATAATTTGCCATTCGTCATTGCGCTAGTACACAATACTCCTATTTTTTCCAATTCTAAGCCGTTGTCACTCTCGCTGATTTTTATTTCCGTATGACAGATATCTTTTATATGCTGAAATGAAGTTTTTTACAGTTGAGGTATTATTGAATTCCCCCTTAGACCTGACAGAGCCAAAAAATGTTTCCAGGTGATACTGTGACAATTTATATACAGGAAAAATTAATAAGAAGTCTTCATGTATTTAATTTACATACAACGATTTCAGCGAAATAATATTGTTTATAAATCCCAAGAAACCGTCTTTGCGTATTTATAATAAGGCTTACCATTTTCACATTTGAGTAATTGAAAATAATTGTAAATTTCATGTATTTTGCAAAAAACATATTTTTTATTACTCTAACAAAGAGGCTTCTTAAACCCATGTTGTTTAAATTTCTCGAATTGAATATGTCAAAAATATCATTGACATTGTGAAGAAACTGCACTGTCGCCTCAGAATCCGGAAATTGAGGAATTCGAAGATCCTTATTACATACTTCTATAGCAATACCCCCTGATCTGCTTAGTAATTGAGCCGCAAGTCTGACCTTCATCTTTTGATTTTTGATATTAATGTGTCGCGCTGATAATATATTTGCAAAATGCCTTCGTTCTTTTGTAGTGATTGTAACTGCTCCACGAATCTAATTCGTCCCATTTCGTCTTAGAATGTTGTTTCGTCAGCAAAACAATTCCTAATTAATTTAATTAAGTGACATGGATCAAACAAAATATTGTACGGTATGCTATTATAAATAAAAGGTGGTTTAACTAGGAATGCGCCAAGTGGTTGCGCCATGGTCAGGTTGGGTGCGATGCCATCCAAATTTCTAGCAGTCACTTCCTTCACAATTAGCTTGTTTTAATAAATCGAGACATGTTTTTAATAATCGTTATTTTGGAAGCAGCTGTGAAGCTTCTAGCAGGAAAGAAACCAATAGGCAATTTCCAGTAGCCATTTACCGCTACTACCTCAAAAACAAGAAATTCTGTGGCGATTTCTTTCTCATCGCCATAGAAGTCGTTTACGTAACCAAAATCTTTTTTGTCTGCAAATTCAGCTTTTTCTTTTACTTTCATTACATCGATCGCAAGTTCCTGGCTCACAACCTAAACGAGAATACAATTTATGCAGAGAATTTACATGCGGTAAACATTAATCAAATTTATCTCTAATATGATCATATCTGAACTGTTAAAACTAGGTTTTTAAAAATGTATGGTTAAAGCTAATTTCTTTATCTCCTCTCTTTTTTGGCTGCAAATTCAGCTTCATTTCCGTGACCAAAATCTTTTTTCCTGCAAATTCAGCTTCTCTTACTTAACCAAAATGTTTTTTGCCTGAAAATTCAGCTTCTTTTACTTTCATTTCATCAACCGTAAGTTTAACGTAAACCGGTTTTGTTTTACTCATTTCAAACTTGTATTAAGAGATTCCTGTGTAAATCGTGGCTCACAATCTAAACGAGAATACAATTCATCCAGAATATTTACACGCGGTAAACATAAGCACGGCGAAGATGGTGGTCGTTTGGTTTCAATTCCTTGACTAATTGAAGTTTATACGGGTGAAATTTAAGATCTTTTGCCTAAATACGCCTTAATGATGTTCTCAATAGTGAGCTTAGTTGATCTATTTCGGGTTGACAACTGGGAATCGCGCCGTACGGACGTCGCTTACAGTTTCTTCCGTCCTTATTGACCTTGGACGCTCCGCAGGTTTTTGATTCAGTGTCGAACCAGTAGACTCGAACTTTTTGACTCACGATATGATAACACTTTCACTAGGACATTGGTTTAAATCATGTAAACTAAACTCAGAGAAACGCACGTTGCTCACAGGTGAAACGCTCCATGACGACAAAGTTTCCAAGAACCAAGCTACCTCCCCACTACCCGCGCCCCGCTCCCGCGTCGCTCTCATGATCAATCCGATTTTGAAATTCGCACGCCTTTCTGACCCATCCTGTACGTGTGTTCTATAAACCCGAATAATCAGTCTTGACGAATACAATAAGTATACAATAGTAAATATTTTTTTGTAACTAACATGGAGGTAGAATTGTAATAGGTGTGTTTGTTTGTGAAGTAAGTTGTGCATTAAAAAATATGTTGTACCACAACTCGTGTGCGACACATCGCAGATTTGATTAATTGGGTAATTAGTATGTGAAAATGTAATAATTAGTGATTTTTCTTTGATATTTTTTTACATATAAATGTAATATAGATCGGACTGTTTATTAAATATTCATACAATCAATTTATATTCGCTAAATATATGATAAACAACTGTACTTACAGATACTTTAAAGACTCGTTTTAAAAGCGCGCACTCGCATTAGCCGCATTAATGTTGAGACAAAAAAGGGTTTGCAAATATATTGATGATTGATTGATTGAGAGGATTGTGTAGACCGAGTATAAGCAAAATCGGTGCATATGAAAACTATTATTTTTAGTTTGGAGCAGGACTATTGGAGGTCATTTTTAAAAAATCTTGTTCTATTTCTACTGGGATAGCCGGAGTCAGGTTGTTTTTTCTCATACATATTCTTCCATTTTTGGTCCATATATTTGGAATTTCCTTAGTTTTAGCAAAACTTTTTAGTTTATTCAATAAGTTCTTGTTCTAAGGAGTGAGATGTTCATTTACGAATATGGGGACTGATTTTCCAGGGAGGTTTATGCTCTCTGTACCTTAAGCGGTTTTCTCGCGCTCCGGCCAATGTCTTTTCTTATTTTCCGGCCAATTCTTTGGGCTTGTGCTATATCTGAGATATTTAAAGTCACGTTAGCTGCCTGCGCTATTTTCATAATAACTTCCTTAAGGTTCCCCTGAGGTTTAGGTGTTCCAACGAATTCGAGATTCGATCGAAGGCGATCCCTTTGATCCTTGATATTGATAATTGCTTCCTAGGCCAGATATTGGTTTCTAAGTTCTTGGAGCTCATTTTCTAGTCCTTCAATTTTTTTTGTTTCGTTTTACATTGATGTTAACTTTGTGTTTAAATCTTCATATTGATTACTTGAGAAGTCCACAAAAAATCGTAAGGAGTAGAATCCTTCCTTAGTTACTGTGAACTCTTTGCTAATTCCACCGAATTCTCTTCCGATTTCCTCCATAAGTTTGTCTAGTTTTTCTTTAATATCTTGAAAAAATATGTGATTATGATTCTTTATTTCCTTATCAATTTCGTTCTTGGATGCATGTAATGTGCGTCTAACCTCATCTGTGAAGTCTCGAAACATATGTTGGAATTCAGTATATCCTCTCCTTTTAGTTTTCTTTTTTTCGAATTCGCCGATACTTGCATTTTTATTTCACACTGGTGCTTCTGTTGGTATTGGGTGTACTATGCTAACTCGATTAATGCGGCACTTGGCTGTCTCCTTAGTGTAAATGGTAAAAGGAGCCGTGTCAATTTACTCGGGACTAATATTCTATTGTGCTATAAATTGTATAAATTATAAACGCTGTGACCACGTCCGACCGTAACTACGTCTTACGCAGTACAATTCTTTTTATTACAAATCCAGACACATGTAACAATCATCATAGACATTTGAGATAAGGAAGCAGTATTGTCTAGTAATATTTCCTCGTCGAAAACAGTTTCTTCATCTTGAGTATTGGTATAATGCGCTTATACATTTTTTTATTTGCATAAATATTATTATTTTAATGTTTATTTATTGCAGATAAAATTTAAATTAATATTTGTACTAAAAATATGTATGTGTAAATCGATTAAAAGTTATTCTTAAATAAAATCGATAAAATATTCAAACCGAATCGGAAACGTGTGAGGGCGTCACTAATTTCGAAATTTCTTAATGTGTCAAAAAGAAAATAAACAAAGGGACGGAGTATAAATTATTTTTTCTTATCTAGCATTTTTTTGTGTGCATGGATCTATTATGTTATACCTGTGTGTGGAGCATTGAATAAACTTATTTTTATTCCTACAAATTGAACCAACGCTAAAGTTTCGCTGTAGCCTCACTAGTCTCGGCAACAAACGCTCAAGTTTCACTGGTAACTCACTAGTCTCGGTAACAAACGCTCAAGTTTCGCTGGCAACCCACTAGTCTCCGTAACGAACGCTCAAGTTGCGCTGGTGTCCTGCTCACCGGTGCCTTCTTCCAGATCCGCCGCATTCTCGAGGGCAAGCTGTTCCCGATGAAGGCGCTCGGCTACTACGCGGTGGTAACGGGGAGAAGCCGCAAGGACGACAGCATACAGAACATTCGGGACTACGAGGAGCGGTTCTTCCGGAGCTCCAAGCTGTTCAAGTGAGTGACGAGCAGATGCAGCCGTGGGCCTCCGCATGGATGTTGTACGGATGCGTTCCCCTCCCCGTCCACAGACCACCGCACCTTACACACCTCACGAAATGCTAGTTATCATTTTACGCCGGTATCGTTTTAGCATTATGTAGGATAAGGTGAACTTACGAACGAACGAAAGTATGAATGAAATTTTAATCTGTTTTTATTAAAATAAATTATTGACCATAAAACAATTGCTATGAGTATATAAGTAATCTAATCATTTAAATTTTTTTTTCAAACTAAAGATACAAAAGATTGTAACTAACAATTAAAGTGGATGCGAAATTTCGTAATTATGCAAATAACGCGATCAGCTGTTATACTCATCGTGTGCGAACAAACGATGTATTTTTTTGGACCATTTCAAATCTATGTTTACATAACAAAATATTAAAGTTAGACGATAAAATTTAAAACACACTTTTGGGTTGACTTTTACTTCCTTATTTTAAAATTTGACTAATTTAAAAAAATAACGTTGCATATTGTATTATAATACCTGCAAAGACAACTGCCCAGGTTTTCCCCCACTCATCGCCATGTTCTAGGGAGGGTCTGGTGGCGGCCGCGCAGGTCACAACCCGCAACCTCGCGCTCGGCGTCGCTGAGTGCTTCTGGCGCATGGTGCGCGACTCGGTCGAGCAGCAGGCGGACGCGTTCAAGGCGATGCGCTTCAACCTCGAGACCGAGTGGAAGAACACCTTCCCCAGGTGAGAGACACTCCCTCCTCCTCGCTCCCCACAGTGACGTAGAAGCATTTCCAGAGATTCCCTAATCAGACCAACTGAAGTAAGAGGACGCCTTCCCATCGACAAAAGTAAGTGGGAAACATTCCCAGAGGCCCCCTTTTCGGATAGAAGTAAGAGATCTTCTCCATATAAGAGACGTTTTATGACTGAAGACTGAAGACACCATGACCAAGTCAGGGAATAACTCAATTACAATTGTTGGGAAGGATTTTCCCTCCAGGTGACCTTCTCTTCTTCAGACTGAAAGCCGAGAACACCTTCACCAAATTAGAGACCCTTTTCAAAGTACAAATGGCGGGAGGGACGCCAACTCTCTAGAAGAGAGACATCCTCTTCAGACCGAGGACACTTTCAGCGAATGAAAGCCCCCAATATAAAAGCAATGATACCGCAAGAGCTAGTTTCAAATATTTCTACATTCAGCTACAAAGATCTACTCCGATGATAAATGTAATTACTCCTTTTATTCAGATATTTGAATACCGACGCTATTGCTTACTTTCCCTCCTCCCTTCTAATGGGCTAAAGTTCACAAACTCTTATACATCTTACTAATGCTGTTGTTCCCTGATCGCTCCAGACAGCGTGAGCTGGACCGCGACGAGCTGTTCGAGCGCGCGCGCGCCGAGCTGCTCGACCAGTCGGCCGAGCTGTCGGGGGTCGCGGCCGCCGCGTGGGAGACCCGCCTGGCCTCTGCGCTGTGGACCGCCGCCGCGCGGAAGGTGCTCGACGGGATATACCTTCCGGCGGCCGCGCAGGCGATGGAGGACATCGGTGAGTGATGACGTCATACCACATATCCCTACTGATATGACGTCATAGTGCATCATTTGTCATATCCATACTAAGATGACGTCATTCTGCGTCATTTGTCATATCTATGTTAAGATGACGTGCTACCACATGTCATATCTATATTATATAACGTCCTACATATTTATTGTCATGTCCATACTAAGATGACGTCATATTGCGTGATTTGTCATATCCATACTGCGCCGCGCGCAAGGTGTTCGGCGGTATCAACCTGCCGGCGGCTGCCGCAGCCGCTGCGCAGGCGAGCGACGATATCGGTGACGTGAGCGATGATGATGACGTCATATCTATATTAGGATAACGTCCTACATGTCTATTGTCATATCCATACTAATATGACGTCATTTACACTATCCGTCCAAAGATGACGTCATTTGTCATGAACTGGCAAGGCGCTTTACCTCCTATATTATAAAAAAATAACAGGTTGGACTGCGGAAGAAGAAGAAAACTGAATGTATACAATGGCTTGTATTCAATAGCACACACTTCTACGCTACGTACATTGCACAAATGTGTGTTATTAACGTGCTAAGGTAGCCCAACTTTCCTATGCCACGTGGCGTGTGGACTTGAATCATATTTTCCCTTGTCCTAACGAAGTTTTAATTTCAAAAAACCAAAAAACAATCCATCTAAGGACGACAGCACACGCGAAACTTTTAGAGGCGGCGACCGGCGATTTAGACGCTGTTTAGACGCTGAATGCAGCGACTAGACGCGGGGGGCGCACACTTCCAAGACGCCAGACGCGGCGGCTTAGTCGCTAATGTCAATTGACGTGTAAATGCAGTCGCGAGATTGTCGCACGACTTTACTGCGACTGATAGCAGAGAGCCGCAGAATCCCGCGACTACATCGATGCAGTCGCTAAGTCGCCGTTAGCCGCGACTAAAAGTCGCGCGTGTGCTGTGCCCTAATTCCTCTCCTAAGCGTCAATCTCCGTATCCTCAGATTTTCCCATAGCACAAGTGAAGTGCAGCCACACGAGCGGCCCGGAGACGGAGCCAGTCTTCCTGTGGAAGGACCCTTACGACATAACACTCAGTAAGAGCTTCCTGTAGCTGGGACCGTAGATGTAGAATTGTTCTCACTACGTGAATGTACAAAGCGTGGGAGCGAGACATTCAAATTAAGCTCCAATCATCGGAAAAGAAAAGAGACAGTAGATGAAGTACATGAGACAATTATTTTACGCGAGTAAGAGGCCATAGCGGCCCGATTACATAATAATGAAAAGTCATATGTTTTTGTAGTAATTCTGACATTTGTCAATTTTTTTTTTGTCTCGCCTCTGTTCTAACATTGTGTATCTTGTACATTCTAAATCTATGGCAGGGCCTGTGCTTCCGCACTGTCACGCCAGCTCGTGGTAGTGACGAGCACTATTCGGGTATAGCATTAATTGGCAGCGAAACTATCGCCTTCGCTCAACGAGTTTATAGTAATTTGGAAAGCTATGAAACCTTTTGCAAAATTATTTTTTGAAATAAAACTCCTATACGCGCTCTTGACATGAGGAGTAAGTTGGCGAGACCGTTACAAAAATCACACATCATGCGAGGCCAATGGAAGTTGTCATTCAAATTCGTTTTAAGTGGAACTTTTTTGTATTTAAAAATAAAATAGCATATGACATGTTATGTCATTGTAACTGCGGTAATAAATTTTAAAATTCAATAATTAAGTTTTACTTCAGCTGTGTAGTCTAAAACACACACTTTATTTTCTATGCTTAGCTCTCGTCGAACAAAATCTAAATTGAACCGCTAACTCAAAAAGAAAATATCCAATGCAGTTGTTTGTAGATAACAATTTAATTTATTATTTGTTTTCCCCGTTTTACCTTTCTACAAAAAAGGTTACATAGTTTTCGATATTAATAAAGCGAATGTTTTTCCTGCGACCTACTGGTATAAGTAATGATAATGTAGCTAATTTTCGTGTACTATTAATTAGTAACCTAGCAACTATGTAGTAATGTATCTGTAATTGTGTATAATGTAACTATAATTGTGTATAATGTAACTGTAATTCGCTGTAATGGCCATTATTTAATCTTTACCAGTTTAATGTCTAACCTCATGTACGAAGACATCTGTTGAATCATTAAAAGAGAAATGGCATTCGGTGTCAATAAGTGTCTACAGTAAACTTATTTATTTATTTATTAAACACAAAATATGTACAATTTTAATGTGTTATCTTCAGATAAATTCAACACGACGGTGGACATAAAACTGCGCGAGTGGGCGGAGAGCGAACTGGCCGGGCAGTCGATACTCGCGGGGCGAGAGGCGCTGCGGGAGGAGTTCGCGGCGCTACTGTCTCGCGCCGGGGAGAGCGACCCCGTGTACGAGCCCGTGAAGAGGGCGGCCGTGGAGGAGGCGCTGGCGAGGCACCAGTGGGAGGAGCGAGCGCAGGACGTGAGTAGCCACGCCCACCGACCACTTAACATCTAACTGTACTTCTCTGTGTGGAGCTACTGTCTCACTCTCGCGCCGGGGAGAGTCACCTCATGTACGAGTCGGTGAAGAGAGTTGCTGTGGAGGATTCGCTAGTGAGGCACCCGTGGAAGGAGCGAGCACAGGACTTGACGTACAACTGTACCGTTCTGCGTGTTTTCGGTTTTGGGTTTCTTGGCTTCATTATGTTTTATCTGGTGGAACCCAGACGCCAGGTCCAAGGTGGAGAAGTAGGAACTGTTGCCGAGTTACTCTAATCTGTTGTTAATTTAGGGGATGGTGTTGTCGATAGTGATTAATAATGTTGTTCAACCTTCTGTGTGTGTATTTATTGTTGATATTTTGTTGATTTGTCTGTGTATGTGTGTGTGGGGATCTATAGGATTTGATGCTTTCGATTTCTTGTTTCGAGACATGAGTGTGGGTTATGAAGGTGGGGCTTTTCCCTGGTAGCTGAAATATGTCGAGACAACTCGGAACATGATGGATACATTCTCTCTCTTCGTGAATGAGATGGTGTAAACGCCGTTATGATGAAACTGGTGACGAAATGTTTCTGATCAGAGGTTATGGTTGAAAAATGGCTTAGCTTACAAAAACGGTGAAATCGGTATGTTAAAAGGGTGCATAGATTACATTCTATTTTTTATGTTTTGCTCACGAGTCCCCCGAGTTTGATTCCTCCCTTTTCGTTCTTGCTTCTCCATCTTCACCAGTCACCTCACTCCCCAGGTGCTGCGGGTGTTGCAACTGAACGCGCTCCAGGACCGCTGCGTGCGCTCGCGCACCGACTGGGACGCGGCCGTCGCGCTCATGGACGACGCGCTGCGGGCCCGCCTCCAGGAGACAGAAGCGAAGCTGAGAGACCTCACGGGTGAGTGGCTCTCTCTCTCAGACCGGCGGTTGATGCTGCATCTCGACTTAGCGACTCTCTGCGGTCGGTCGCAGTAGAGTCGTGCGACATCGATGCTGTCTCGCGACTGCATTTAGGCGCGGCATCGGAATCGCGCGTTAATTGACATACGTTAGCGACTGAATCGCCGCGTCTGGTGTTTTGAAGCTTGCGCTCCCCGCGTCTAGTCGCTGTATTCAGCTTCTGAAAAAAATATAAGTGCTGACATATATATTAGCAGATACCGAATTTGGGACCAATTTTGTAATACCTACTATATGTATGTAAATTTGCAAAATAAACGTTTATTAATTAATTTATTTATTTATGGTAATGCATACCTCAGTTAGCCTTAAATTCTGTATACGTGGCAAAACACGTGCACCTAAGTTAGATAAAATCTGTCTCAAGCGTCATTTTGCAGTTTTTACGTATAAGGCTCCGACTGCTAGTTCGTGAAGTACAAACGTGCAGTCGGAACCTTTTTATTCTCCGACACAAAATATAAATAAGTTTGACATGAGCGTGTGCGTTTGCGTACGCGCGTGCGTGTGCGACGGATGGACTTTGTTGCCGTTTTCGCTAGCCAATTTTCACGCGGTGATTCTTGGCTGTCGCTGGTAGCTGGTAACAGAGTGGTTCTTGGCTGTAGCTGGTAGCTGATAACAGGGTGATCCTTGGCTATAACCGGCAGCTGATAATACGGTGGTTCTTGGCTGTAGCTGGTAGCTGGAAACAGGGTGGTTCTTGGCTGTAACTGGTAGCTGGTAACAGGGTGGTTCTTGGCTATAGCTGGTAGCTGATAACATGGTGGCTCTTGGCTGTAGCTGGTAGCTGATAACATGGTGGTTCTTCGCTATAACTGGTAGTTGGTAACAGGGTGGTTCTTGGCTCTAAGTGGTAGCTGATTCATGGTGGTTCTTGGTTGTAGCTGGTAACAGTGTGGTTCTTGACTGTAACTGGTAACAGGGTGGTTCTTGGCTGAAACTGGTAACATGTAGCCTCTTACCAGGTCCCGGGCTCCGCGAGCGCTGGCTCCGCTGGCAGTACACCACCGAGGAGCAGGCGAGGCGGTCGGAGGTGCGCGCCGAGCTCGAGCGGCTCGGGACCTCGAGGCCGGCGCTGGCATACGACGAGGTGGGTAGTCGACCGTGTGCGAACGAGCAGTTGGAGCCGACCACCGACTCCCGTGGATATCCGCGATTTTTACAGCATAAGGGGGCAAACGAGCATTCGGAGCCATTTTCATGACACCCATAGACATATATTTCCTCCTACTCCTTCTATAGGCTACTAACACTGCACGAAACGCGTGATGGTTATACAAATGCTTTGCCGTCCTTTCCTGCTCCCCCCCAATGTACCTCCGGCTACAGACAAGTCGCACGAAACGCGACAGCGCAGCTGTAACTTCAAGCCAAAGTACACGCAGACCCGTAGCCCATTGAGGGGAGAGGAGAAAGGCGGGCAACGCATCTGTACAACCTCTATGCGGATGTCTATGGGCGTCGCTAGTCATGAAAATGTCTCCTCGGCCTGCTCGTTTGTACCCCTTATCCAAACGTAATGCTCTACATTGTGACCGGCAGGTGGTGGCGGTGAGAGACAACCTGCGGCGGCGCGGGGTGGAGGTGGACAACGAGTACATACGGGAGACGTGGAAGCCCGTCTACCTCAGGTACGACGTGCTACTTACGTTACCTACCTATACGGGGTTAATTTTTGGTCACCGGCAAAATTTTGAAATAAAGAAGTAAAAATCATTCCAAGGGTGTGTTTTAAATAATATTATTGTGTAATTGTAATTTTGTTAAATAAAAATAGATTTGAAATGGTCCTTAAAAATACATGGATCGTTGTTCGTACACGAAATGTATCGACTTCAAGGTCAAGGGCTTCGCAACACGCGAGCTAGATGCCACGTGATGACTAAGATATATGTTTATAACATGGGACAAAGTAATTGTATCTAATCATTTTATTTTATTTTTTTATTTCATAAATCGAAAGTGTTATTGATTCCGAACGAAACCTGAAAATTTGGCCGGTGACCAAAAACTAACCCTGTATGCTTACTTACTTGCCTACATAATTACTTACGTACCAACCTTATGTAGGTAGGTTACATACTACTATTTATTTAAATTGATGAAAAATAATGTCAAATTTATTAATAAATTTATTTATTTAATTTATAAAAGGACATTAAGAATCAGAAAGAATTTTGATATTCTATTGACACAGCATTCAAAATATTAATATACCTATCTGAATAAAATTTGTCAGTAAAATATAAATAATTAATTATTTTAGTATATTAAATTAATCAAATATTATAATAATTATTAAAAATTAAAAATAGTTAATTAACTGAACCTATTATAGTTGATTTTTTTGAGTTAAGATCCATTGTAATGATGAAATGAGCGATGGATATGTCGATGTCGAAACTTTGTCCCGACTGCTGGTTTATCCATACCATAAAAAAACTTTATTTAATCCCACTGAACGCTACAAATTGCAGAAACTTCCTGGCGCGAGCGCAGACGCGGGCGCGCGACTGTCGCAAGAGCTTCTACCTGTACAGTCAGCAAAATGACAATGGGGTGAGTAGAGGCAAAATTACATTGACAAACACAAAAGCTGACTGCAGAAATATGATTTAGGTACCGAGTGAAATTCGAATATCGAGACGAATCAAACGACACCTCATACTTTCTGATATCCGCCAATCAGTACGGGCTATAGGCTATAATATAGCCTGTATAAATATAGCCTGAAACATATCTACGCGTATATACCTATATATATATATATATACAGGCTGACAGTTAAAAAACTGTATATACTGAAGGAGGGTGTTCAGTAATCGATACTGATCCCAAATATGCAAAAAAAATAGGTACTTAAAATTTCACCAAATTATCTTACAAAATTTTAATATAGGGACACCACGCACAGCTGATCATTTGACCGCCGTTTGAACTCAGCGCACGTGTACCTGAAGGCGCGCGGGGCGCGGGATGCACCTTGCAATTGCACCCCCGGCGGGGGGAGGGGGCCTCTTCCCGTAAAAAACTAATGCGCAATTACGATTAGTCGCGTGTGCGCCTCCGTGTTTGTTGTATTTGTTTCGTGTTTATGTACTTCCGCATTTACCGATCGCGCCGCTGTGATTTATTTAGTTGTGACTTTTTGACTTT
>LUGF01046960.1:63485-74499 GCA_001625245.1 Calycopis cecrops
TTTGGACGCGACTTGGGACTAGAAGGGAACCAAGTGGAGTTAGTGTGCCGTGAAGGTCTGCATGCAGTTGTTCTCAGACATCTTATTAATAGTATGCCTTTACCAACTACCCTAAAATCTGCTTTTCTTAATGAAACATCATTTCTTAAGGATTATAATGTCGACATTAATGAGAGAAAGCTAGTAGTAACAGGACTTGGAAAGATACTCTTGGATAGCAAACCGGATCTTTTTCTCACTTTTCTAACCGAATATAAGCTAAAAATTAATGAATTTCCTGACGCCGAGATGATTCTGGTTCAGATGGCACGTACTGATTCTGACTTGGCTCGTCGCTTATATGAATCTAAAATTGGAAGACGTTATCTTTTGAAAGAATCTTTTGGGTTTATTAATAATGATGATTCGTTCTTAAACGCTTTGAGACACGATACATCCGTTCTGGAAAAGGGAATAAGTTTTGCAAATCTAGTATCCGACAAGCGTCCTCGTCATGACCGATTCCTGCAGCCACTATCTCTCTTTTTCAACGAGGCCAATGGATTAGCTGATCAACATAAAACCTGCCTAGTTAACGCTATGAAGACAAAGCCCAGACCATGGTTTGCGCGCACAATTAATATTCTTTCTACTAACGAATCATTTCTTGATACACTGAGACAATTGGCTGATATGGACATGAAGGAAACTAGTAAAAAACATTTAACTACAGCATTCAAAGCCACGGCGCATAAATGTAGACCAGTGTCGGAGATAATGAAATTGGACTGGCGATTGTTGGGTGTAAAAGCTATAGCCAATAGGGCTCTTGTTTGTAGAGAGAGAGAACTTGACTCATACATCGAATTACTGTTGCAGTGTAAAAAAACCGCGCGTATTGCAATCCGTTTGGGATTTGCCACATCATATTCGACTCAAGTCTTTATAAATGCATGCAAATTAAGACCAGTCGCAGCTTTAAAAGTCGCCAGCAAAACTTATCTTAAGAATGGTCATCTGGATCCTTTACTTTGGAATGCAATTAAAAAATTGATTGAAAATATAAACATAGCAAAAAATAAAAATCGTATCCTTGCGGAGCTTAGATGTAAAGACGACGTCCCAGAAAATATCAAACCCGAGTACTGGGAAGTCATGTACAAAGTGTTTATGAAGATTGACAAAAAAAAAGCAATGCCTGTGTTATGTAGAATAGAAAATATTCAACCTTCCGTTGACAATGATTTGATAAGAAGTGTGGTTGATACTTTTATTAACGAAGAACTATCTAACGATAGATTTACAAATAATAATGTTTATCAAAAGGACAGGTGTCTGTATGTTCGAATCCTAGCTAAACATTTATTAACATGTACTTCCAAAGTAGAACAAGAAGAAAGAATAAACAATATATGCGATGTCTTCTTTGCCAAGATAGAGTTATTAAAGGACACATTAAAAGAAAAAGAGGATTTGTGCAGATTAAACGAATTTATACTTGAATTGGTCAGAGCTTTAAGATATAACAAAGTATTTTTGAGCAATTACGTCCCAAGCTTGCCAGTTTTTGAAAGGGTGTTGCTAAGGATGAAAAATATACTGCCCATCGAAGAACATTTTATAATGTACGTGGAAATACATTTAATAATGTTGTACTACAAATCCCTGAAGCAATCAATAAAACAAAATGCTAATATATTCGAGAATTTAGACCAAAATTTGGAGACGGCCACCCAAACTTTTGGCTTACAATTCGGCCAAAATATAGGTCTTGAGGTAAAAGAACTGACCGCGGAGTACTTTTTCTCAGTTATTGATATATACAAAAAGGTATTAATTCAATATTTGGATCAGTTTGATCGTCATTACGGCGACAATGCAATTCTTGTCCCTGTGCTGAAAGGTTTACTAACATTTGGGCAGACAGAATCGCTACTACTGGCTCAGTATGTGATGAAGAAGAGACAATATAACGTACCTGACTCGTGTCGTGAAGAAATACTGAATGGTTTGAAGGCAGCTAATAACGAAATTGTCAATTTCTTTATATGTGCTAAGAATTAATAAAGTTATTTATACATTGAAAATCTTTTCATTTTGACATATTCATATCTAATGCCCGATTTACACGTATTAAGTAGTTCAGTAGTTAACTAAATTTTAAGTGCTTACTTGCATGTAAACACATAATTTAGTAGCAAGTTGCAACTTAAAATTTAGTTACCTAGTAAATTAGAATGATTTATATTTTTCGTGAAGTTGGTGGGCGTCGCTCACTTGTCACTTGACACATTTGGACAGGCACTAGATGAGTAAAATGGATTAGTGTATTGAGTAATAAAATCGGGCTGGTTAAATTATTATTTATTCATTGTGTATTTCTTGTTCCTGAAATAAAGTGCTACTAGCCCCATACTGATCTCATCTTTACATTAAATTTCTACACACAGTCTTGTGGGTTTTGTCATTACCCTAATGATTACATCTTTGTTTTCGTCCAAAACATCACCCAAAATAAATTTAATCACAGAATTTATGACTTTATTACAATGTTGGATGTCCGTATTGGGTGAAATAATGAGCTTAGCTACTTAAATACGTTTGGACGTATGCCATGCGAATAAGTACTTAAAGGTAAGTTAAAATTTAATTACCTACTTAACTACATAATATGTGTAAATCGGCCATAATATTTTTGCCCGTTTTGGCGTAATAACTAATAAGCGTCATATTTCCATGAACACCGGCTGCACTCACAAAAAACATGACTGTCACCGTCAGATTCTGTAAGCGACATTATGAGCTGGAAGAACAAATAACAATAACCAATGTGGGTTCGATCGGCATAATTAGTATTGTTATATGTAAATTTTTCGCCTGCAAAAAGACATTTTGATTTTTACAAGTCGTTTTAGAAAAAAATGTTACAGATCTCATTGATATGTTACGCATAACAATTATGTGGATGTCTACAGGCTACATACTACTAACATTGTAACAGAGCGGTCCCATGCGAAGAATTTTTCAAAAGCCCGAAACGATATAGTTACGACATATACCACTGCCGATGATCCCCCACAATTTATTATGTACAATTTTATCGCTGAATCACAAGTCGCTATGCGAGTTATTATCAATGATAACGATTGCTGAATCATACTCGAGAATTAAGTTATAATCATCACTAAATTGAACAATCTTAACTTACAAAAATACATCTATTTATCATTGAGTTATATGTATACGTAGTAATAATAACTCAATGCTATTTATCTCCAAACCTTTGCCACGGATAAAGGTAAGAAATAATGTACGAAATGTTGAGACAATTTGTAAATAGTTGAGTAAAAAAAACTGACGACACTGTCAATGTCAAAACTGTAAAATGATAATAAAAAACATCAACAAATAACACAAATAACATTCGGGTTAACAGTGTTCTTTATAAAAGTAGTGTTGCTAAAGTGTTAGTGAACTATCTAAATAGTTATATTAAGCTTCACACACATCGATCTAAGAGACTGTCTTGAATTGAGATTTGCAATTCCTCAAGGGTACAATATTTGATTATTTGTACAGCATTCACATAATGCCACAATTGTGCGAGCAAACGGTACTTTACCCGTTGTGCTGTCCAGCTTCGGCTGCAATGCAGCGCTCTTACTATAGGGTTGTAACTAATTTAACTTGAGAATTTGGTGCTCTTCTTTGCATTTCATATGAAGAATAAATTATTAATAAAATAACATTAATTTAAGTTAGAAGTAATATAAATCTGTAATGATCACATTGATGCATAATATGATTGTTGTCATTGCTAGCAGCTCATGTGTTGCATCATTGTTTCACACAATTTCACTACCCATATTAAATATCATGCCTCTTAAGCTTTTTTAATTGTAAACTCCATTAAAGCCTTTTATTCCAAGAAAAGTGATGTTTACCAAAAACAAATGATAGTTTATAAAAACAAATTAACTTATGAAAATTTCATTTTCCTCTTATACCTAATGTCATAGGCCTTATTTTATTTTTCACGGTTTACTGTTTTATGTTACTCTGGTCCACGAATCCTTTATAACTTCTACCCTTCTCTGCTACTTTCGCACTGGGCTCCTATTACAATCCATTGGGCTCCATTCTACCACCAGCCTTTTTTCCATTTCTTTCATAAAAGGTTGTGCCAAAGATTGTTTTATTAATAGGTAATGTCATGCTACCTTGTAGCTTAATTGAGCTCAGCTAACTCCAAATAAAGCAATAAATCTGAGTTGGTACATAATGAATATCATTGGAAATAAATATTATTCAATATGACTGCAAATATAAGTATTAGATGAGATTTTAAAATATCTTTATGGATCCATTATTTTTACCACTTGTTTGAAAACCTTTTTATTTTACTTATGAAATTGTATGTTGTCGTTGCCAAAATAAAACCTCTTAAGTGTCACTTATACCAAAAAATTTTTATTGCAGAATCGTGTAGTCTGTTGTCGTACGCACTTTTGGCACAAACTCCTATGTGCATATCATTTGTATTTTAAAAGTTATAAGTAAGTTAGAAAACCTCTTATATAGCAGACATGTAATTATATCTACACAAAACCACATATGTTCACATATTTTACACATAGGAGATTTTTAAATTACAAATAGTTGATAGTTAATATCTTACTTATGTACTGTATGTATTTATAAGTGTCAGGTGATGGTATCCAATTTCATTGTCATTTAAAAATTGATAATTGCTAATTAAAGGTGCATAATTCTAAATTCATGTTTTAATTTTATAAGAAATTTAACAATTCATAATAATATATAAACAATTTAATTTGTCTTAAGTGACCTCAAATAGCAAATAAAACGTCTTGTGTCGAAAAAAATAAAAATAAATAAAATGTCCTATTATATTTAGTAGAATCAATACTATTCGATTTCGTCTAAATGACAAAAAATATGCAAATCATTTCAAATAATGTTGTAGAACACATTCATATAAAAAAAAATCAGGGCGATGTTTTATTTGGTTTCTGTAAAATTGATTGTTTGGCACATGAGAGGTTATATTTTGGCAACGACATTGTATTTCTTGATATATTTAAGAGTTCCTTGTTAGCAAGTCCTAGACCTAAACCTATCTATTGTATAGAGACCAACATCAACCATTTCCTTGTGTGAATAATGTTGTAGAGTAATTTGAGTTTTGCTTTACAGATGGTTGCCAGTATACCAGTAGCGTTAGAGGGGTTAAATTTAGGCGAACGACATCAACATTTAAACACCATAGTCAACTCGGTATTTCACCAAAAGATCGAACTAAAATCAGTTCTGCAAAATCATGAAAAATCACCAATTGACAGAATCTACAAAATTGATTTGGCTTCCAAGCATAGAGATGTAGATTACATAATAGCTAACCTAAAAGACGATGACATGTTGTATGTGAGTCGAGCGTTAAAGTGCCGGTGGTTGTTGGAGCCACAGTACCGTGACGTCATCAACCCTCGGCATCTGGAGGAGGAGATCTTCCCGCACATGATCCAGCCGGCCGTCAATAAAATGAGGCACTGGCTGCAGATAAATGTCAAGGAGCAAACGAGGTGTCAGGAGTTCTATGAATATTATAAAGATCAGCACAAAATAGCCATCAAGTTCTTATGGCATTGTTCTCCAGAATATATTTCGACAGAAATGTTAAAAGTTCTTGACAAATTGACTCCACAAGATTTGAAAATTATTTGCGAGACTTGCCCTCAAGCAGCTCACCTTTATTTAGAAAACTTGAAAACTAACAATGCGGCATTATCGAGGTATTTAGAAAAGGAGAAATCATATTTTAAAAGTTTACAATGTGTCCTAAAGTTAAAAGCTACTTTGTATTTAGATATTCTAGAGAAGTACTTCAATATTTCAAAGTTCAAACCCCTTAGTCCACAAGCTACTCGTTATATTATAAAGAATCATAAAAATCGATTTTTGACTAAGCCTGAACTCTATGCTGCCTATATTCTTGATTTGAAGACACTAGCAACTCTCTTAAGTGCTGATGAGGCTAAAGATCTAGTCATATGTTTAGCGAAAGCTGAATACATTGATTCGGTATTTTCTTACCAAAAAGTAGAACCACTTATTAAGCGGATAAGTCGAAACGAGAGAGCCGCATTTAGGAAAAAAGTATTTGTTGACAAAGATATTGGTGACAGAATAAAGGAATGGCAATATCCAACACCAATTAGTTTCGAACTAAACAAAGCTGACCAAAGAAGCATATTTTCAGACAAGGAACATCGACCTAGGGAATATGAGTATCACGATTCGCTTTTATTCGAGAGGTTCTTGAAAAAAAGAAAATGTGGTGGTGGAAATTGCATTATAAAAACACCGCTAGATTTATTGTTCGACCGTTTTCGGTTCAAGGGATTTGAGAACACATTTCAAGAATTAAGAAAAAAGCTACTGATAGAAAGCACGATCGAAGGAAGAATGAACATTTTGTTGGTTCTCGTCAGCAAGAGTGGAGGAGTTCCGGAACAAGTTGAGAAGTTACTGAAACTATTGATTACGAAGCACATGAATGAGCCCTGCAACCTCCGTGCTGCTGTGGTCAGGTCTCTCGTGAGACGTGCGTGTGTTTGGCGACTGCCAGCGGATTCATGGGCCATGTTTCTGGAATTTGGACGCGACTTGGGACTAGAAGGGAACCAAGTGGAGTTAGTGTGCCGTGAAGGTCTGCATGCAGTTGTTCTAAGACATCTTATTAATGGTATGCCTTTATCAACTACCCTAAAAACAGCTTTTCTTAATGAAACATCATTTCTTAAGGATTATAATGCCGACATTAATGAGAGAAAGCTAGTAGTAACAGGACTTGGAAAGATATTCTTGGATAGCAAACCGGATCTTTTTCTCACTTTTCTAACCGAATACAAGCTAAAAATTAATGAATTTCCTGACGCCGAGATGATTCTGGTTCAGATGGCACGTTCTGATTCTGACTTGGCTCGTCGCTTATATGAATCTAAAATTGGAAGACGTTATCTTTTGAAAGAATCTTTTGGGTTTATTAATAATAATGATTCGTTCTTAAACGCTTTGAGACACGATACATCCGTTCTGGAAAAGGGAATCAGTTTTGCAAATCTAGTATCCGACAAGCGTCCCCGTCATGACCGATTCCTGCAGTCACTCGCTCTCTTTTTCAACGAGCCTAATGGATTAGCTGATCAACATAAAACCTGCCTAGTTAACGCTATGAGGACAAAGCCCAGACCATGGTTTGCGCGCACAATTAATATTCTTTCTACTAACGCATCATTTCTTGGTACACTGAGACAATTGGCTGATATGGACATGAAGGAAACTAGTAAAAAACATTTAACTACAGCATTCAAAGCCACGGCGCATAAATGTAGACCTGTGTCGGAGATAGTGAAATTGGACTGGCGATTGTTGGGTGTAAAAGCTATAGCCAATAGGGCTCTTGTTTGTAGAGAGAGAGAACGGGACTCATACATCGAATTACTGTTGCAGTGTAAGAAAACCGCGCGTATTGCAATCCGTTTGGGATTTGCCACATCATATTCGACTCAAGTCTTTATAAATGCATGCAAATTAAGACCAGTCGCAGCTTTAAAAGTCGCCAGCAAAACTTATCTTAAAAATGTTCCTCTGGATCCTTTACTTTGGAATGCAATTAAAAAATTGATTGAAAATATAAACATAGAAAAAAATGAAAATCGTATCCTTGCGGAGCTTAGATGTAAAGACGACATCCCAGAAAATATCAAACCCGAGTACTGGGAAGTCATGTACAAAGTGTTTATGAAGACAGACAACAGAAAAGCAATGCCTGTGTTATGTAGAATAGAAAATATTCAACCTTCTGTTGACAATGATTTGATAAGAAGTGTGGTTGATACTTTTCTTAACCAAGAACTGTCCTATGATAGATTTACAAATAATAATGTTTATCAAAAGGACAGGTGTCTGTATGTTCGAATCCTAGCTAAACATTTATTGACATGTACGTCCAAAGTAGAACAAGAAGAAAGAATCAACAATATATGCGATGTCTTCTTTGCCAAGGTAGAGTTATTAAAGGACACATTAAAAGAAAAAGAGGATTTATGTAAATTATACGAATTTATACTTGAATTTGTCAGAGCTTTAAGGTATAACAAAGTATTTTTGAGCAATTACGTCCCAAGCTTGCCAGTTTTTGAAAGAGTCTTGCTAAGGATGAAAAATATACTGCCCATAGAAGAACATTTTATAATGTACGTGGAAATACATTTAATAATGTTGTACTACAAATCCCTGAAGCAATCAATAAAACAAAATCCTAATATCTTTGAAAATTTGGACCAAAACTTGGAGAAAGCGACCCAAACTCTTGGTTTACAATTCGGCCAAAATATAGGTCTTGAGGTTAAAGAACTGATCGCTGAATACTTTTTCTCAATCATTGATATATACAAAGAAGTATTAATTAAATATTTGGATCAATTCGGTCAACGTTACGGCGACAATGCAATTATTATTCCTGTATTGAAAGGTTTACTGACATTTGGGCAGACAGAGTCACTCTTACTGGCACAATATGTAGTAAAGAAGAGAAAATATAACGTGCCTGACTCGTTTCGTGAAGAAATACTAAATGGTTTCACGGCAGCTAATAACGAAATCGTCAATTTCTTTATGTGCTGAGATTTATAAAGTTATTTAAATGTTGAAAATCTGTTTTATGATCTTTATCTACCTACGTAAAGGATCATGTGAATAAGTTTTTTTTCTAATATAAGGGGTGCAAACGAGCAGATGTATTTTGATGACTATCGACATCATTAACATCTGCATAGAGATTCTGTACATGCGTTGCCTTCCTTCGCCCTTCCTCCTTCGCGGATCAGCAGAAAAATGTATTGTTGTATTTGTTATCAAACAAAGGGCTGCAAAAATTCTAAAGCAGGTCTTATAGATTGAGAATTTGTGTTTTACGGCTTCGCTTAGTAATTGGGTGGTTACTTTATCTTTATATCAATTAGTATCAATCAAACAATCTCTTTTTCCGGATCATTTCAAATCGATGTTCATGTAAAAAAATCCAATTAAACGAAAATATTAAAAACTTCACCCTTGGATGGGTTTTTCGCCCTTATTTAAAAATTTTGTAGGTGACCAAAAGCTAATTAAATAAATATAGACAATGAAAAAAATAAATATAGTTTATTTGATAACATGAGTACCTATAACAAAGTTGTTTTGCCAGTTGCATTGTAACACTTTTTACCATCTAGTATTAGATAATTCAACATTAATAACATTAACAAACCCCAATAAACGTAATCAACGTATCTATAGAAAAAAAATGTATATGAAAAATAATGTTATTCTTAAAAATTATTTTACTTTTGTTGACTTTTTTAATTCTTTTTAGGTAAAATTTACTCTTTTTTTAGGATTCCGTAGCCAAATGATAAAAACGATTCGGCATGTCTGTTTGTCCGTCCGTATGTCACAGCCATTTTTTCCGAAACTTGTGCCTTCGTAGTTGAAACTTTGTTGGTAGATATTCTGTGAACCGTTATTCGAATTTTGAATAAAAAATAAAGGGGGCATTCCATACATAGAACTGAATCTAAAAATTTTTTTTTTCATTCAACCTGTATGTGAGGGTGTCTATGAATAGGTCTTTAAAAATGACATTAAGGTTATTAAAACTATTTTTTGTCAAAATCAATCTTTTTTTTGTCAAATCAAATTATATATCCTGTAAATCCCAATGGAAACTTTCAACGAAAATTGGTTTGAGCGAGATATCATTATTAGTTTTTGAAAAATAATATATTTTCGAAAAACGCAAAACCAACTTTGTCGTTTATACATACGGTATGAAAAACCAAGCTATTTTATTTTATAGTAAAAAAATGTCGCAGAAACACCTATACATTTCGTTGGAATGGAACCCTGTATAGGGCAAAGAATAGTTTGATCCATTTTGATGACTACCGACACCCATGTCTTCGCCCCTCCATGGGCCACCGGCACCGTATCGTGTAAGTGAGAGGTACCTCGTCGGTCGTACCGGCTCAATTCGGCTGCATGCATCCAGCGTACCACTACCTCTTTCTACATAAATTATTATTATTTTCAATTCCTGAAAGCTGTACTGTCATTTCATATCAAATTTATATTATTATGCTTATTCAATAACTAGCTGTGCCCTGTGGTTTCACCCGCGTTAATTTCTAAGAAATCCGTATAAACTTCGACACCCTATTTCACCCCCCTAGGGGTAGAATTTCAAAAACGGAAGCCTATGTCATAATATGGAGATGTGAAAGGCAAAATGTATTAAGCGACAGTTTATAAACTTTACAGGAGAGCGATTCAAAGTTTTCATTTTCGGGTATAAATTCATTGCGGAAAAATTTAACTTAAATAGGTTCTTTAACAAAAGATTTATACTAACGTTATGCATTATATTATTTTAAATTAAGACTTATACACTCATTATTTCCAAAAATAATTGTCACTTCATACAAACTGTTTTTTTTTCTGTTTTTCAAAAAAGGCAAATTGCTTTAAGCGCCACTGTTCATAATTATTTGATGCAGGCAAAAAGTTATAGGTATGTATGTAGAAAGTCGTTTTTGAGATAAAAGCAAAACGCATTAACTACACTCATGGACATATTTAGGGGAACGCAAAAAAAAGGTCGAATAACGGAAAATATTTTCATATTTTCGTACTGGCCACTATACCAATATTATGTATTAAAAAAAAAGATGATTTTAAAAATAATTCTATTTTAAATTTCATTTGTTTTTTTTTGTATATCTGCTAATTTCTGAGACACGTAGTGTATGGAATTTTCGTCGTCTTTTGTTGTTTTTAACAAAAACTTTATTTCTGTAGTTTTTTTGACGAAAAATTGTCATTATTGAGTGAAGTGAACTTAATTCGATAAATTTAGGCGATAATGCCGGATCTCAGCGTTGCTCTGGTTTCTAAAGCTGTAACTTTAATTGAA
>LUGF01046960.1:74781-99083 GCA_001625245.1 Calycopis cecrops
ATAACTATTATCTGATTAGACTATTTACTATGGGGCAATTACAAAGCATTATAAAGAGGACTAAGTTAATGAATTTACTAGTTAGCTATTGTTTTCGGCGTGGTCATCCGGAACATTTGGGACATACTGGGAAGACAAATTAAACAAAGAAATCCATCACCTGTCAACGTAAGAGACCTCAAAACCGCATTGGTTGAAGAATGGAACTCAATGCCGCAAAGTTTTATTGACAATTTAATACAGAGCATGCCCAGACGCATTCAGGCAGTTTTAACAGCCAGAGGTGGCAACACTAAATACTGATTGTATCACCCATCGCGAAAAAACCAGTCATTTGGACAATATTAACTTTTCTTTAGTTTTCATTGTGTTAGGTCAAAACACTTCAGAATTAAGTCACTGACCATATTGTCTTTAATTTCGTTTCTTTCGCTTTAATTTTGTGATTTTTTATGTTCAAAAATGTTAATTTAATTAATTCAGAATAATAATCAAATGTATTGTACAACAAAAATGTGTTTTCATATGATCTTGCAGTCTTTTTTTTTGCGTTCCGCTAAATATGTCCACCAGTGTACTTTGCAAGTATTTTATTTGCATCAAATGTAAATAGCTTTACCGACACGATAGTATAATTATAATGCAATTCATTTTTAGCATCCTTCCAAACATTTTTATGTTGGTGTGTGTGCGTGAAATTCCTTATAATTTAGAGAATTTACTTTTAAATTTGGTGCTTGAAACATAGCAATTTTAACGAACACGACAAAAGTCATCATAATAAATGAAGATAATTATGGAATAAATAACTAGAATATCATTCAAGAATCAACTTTTTGTTGAACACTGCGTGTACAGTTTAAAACTTACTTTATAAATACCCCTACTATAATATGTCCTACCGACTAAACCCCTGCAGCTGCCTTCAGCCGCTATTTGCTCTAATTGACTCCAATTGGATGGCCTCGAATCTACAAGCAACAGGAACCCTAAAGCGACAGACTGGGCTCGGTGAGAAGGCCAGACTTCTCCTTGGGGAGCTCCGGCTGCCTTTCAACAGTCCTCACTACAACTTTGCAACCGTGCAATGTGGTCAGGTTTCCATCCAGACCCCTACAGCCCTGGTCTGAATGCTTCAACGGAGCATGCCACGCCGTTCGTCCTAATCCACACCACCACCACGCCATGTGCTGATTCAGAGGGACGGGTGGTGGACCTCTCAGATGAGTTGCTCTAAGTCTGGCCTCTCTCCCCAAGCCTATCCGGTATGGGTAACCCTGTCCGGCTTAGTCTTGGGGATCATACGAGTCACGCAAACCCCCCCACCGCGACAAGGTGGCAGCATCTTCGGGAAGAACGTCGCAAGAACACTAGTTCTTGCAGTGATAGGTTAGGTTAGGACTTAAGTACCTAATTTTTTAATTATTATAGTTTGATACAATTTTAATAATAAAGTAATTAGGTATTAAATAATGTCTACGCTAGCCTTAGACGCTAGCCGATGGCCATTATTTATTAGCCAATAAAATGTGTCAACCGTCAAGTCTGAGACTATATACGTGTAAATAAATACTGTATTATCTATGGTCTGAGAAGAGAAGAAGACAATAATGAAAAACTGAACAGATTTATCAATCAAACGGTTTTAGGTTTTATCGAGAAAAACAAATTTTAGAACAACAACAATATTTTTTCTTTGTTATAGTAAATAGATAAAACGCAACATGATAGAAGACACTAACGTAATTAAATCTGCACTCAGTTTTGTATGTGGTGAAAATAACCACATATGCAGGTTATGTTTACGTTCTACAAAATTAAGAGAAATCCCGATTACAGACGGTATTAACGTTACGAATTCATATTTCGACGAGATTATATCATATAAGGCCGTTTTAAATGCACTTGAAGTAAGTAAATATTGCTTGTACGGTCCATAGCTGTAGACTTTCAATTTCAAAGAAGGCGAATATGTTTCACATAGCCAGACGATTGGTGCAGTAAATATAGCCAAAATCGCTTGTATAATACTGGAATTCAATGTGACATCAACTACTTGGACATTAGTATCTCTATCTTATCTATATATCAATGTTTATTTTATTTTCAATGAACACTTACTTTACTTTAAACATTTAATTAATCAATAAACCATCATCATCAATAAATCCATAAACCAATACAGTGACCAGATTTAAATAAAAAAGAAAAACACGCTTCCAGTTACAGAATGTTAAAAAAATACCCAGTATTATATCATTATATGACTTAACTTTGGACGAGCACTTTGTTTTCCTGCAGTATTTCATAAATCTGATATCCTTAATACTGTACATTCACTAAATGTATTACTTTTTCGCCTTTGTCTTGTTACAAGAAAACTATTTCCATATTGATCTACAGCAATTGTACGCAAAAGGTCATTTAATATGGCTATGCTATGTAATAGCATAGCCATATTAAATTTGTTGTTAATTTTAAAGTTTGGAATGGTTTGATGAAGCTGGTAACTTTTAAGGCTGTTTTGTACTACTTATAGTGCGAAAGCTTTTGTTTATATATTTCTGAGTGTCTATTTTTATATAACAAGGGTAAAGTAAAACAAAATAATCACATCTATATGGTCATGGATCCCTATATATCCCTATATAATAGAATAAAATGGATGACAAACTTATTTTACCAAATAGAAATGGTTACATGAATGTAAAGGAGGCTGTATTTCTGTATTTTTTAAGACTAATATAATCATTTCATGGTGTAGGTAAAAGAAATATGTAAGTTGGCATAATTTTGCTTTTTAATGATCACAACCTATGTCTATAAATATCTGCATAACCTCCTTTCCCTATCTTGTCCTCCTGTGGCTCCTGGGAAACTCATTAACACAATGGCATAGCAATGTGTGTGCATGGTGTATCCATGAAATGCTAAGAACTTTGTCTCTTATGTTTTAAAATCTATGTTAATGTTTATAGGTACCAACAGATCCAGGACTTCCTCAAGTTTTGTGCCCCAATTGTGCTGTCACAACTGTACATTGTTATCTGTTTCAAAAACTTCGTACTTACTCGCAAGAGACATGGAGAGAATGCTTGAATATGTTAGACAAAAGTGTGTCACAAGCAAATTATTTAAATACAAGGGTACAAACTGCTTACTTTCTTATCAATAATAATGATAATGTACTATTAACAAGCCAAAAACGGTTAATTGTCAAAACAAAAAGGTTTGCAATTGAAAGAGTAAAAGAAAATTATAATAACCGTGTGAAATATTTGAAAGATAAGCAGAAAGTAGCCTCCACAGTATGTGAAGAGTGTGGCAATTGTTTCAGTTCGAGGCGGCGGCTAACCCAACATGTTAGAGTAAAACACAGCAAAAAAAAGTTCATGTGTCCCAAGTGTCCTAAAATCTTCTCAACATCAGCACTGTTAGAGGCACACTCCATGAGAGTACACTACCCAAAAAATACACCCTGCAATGAATGTCCAAAAATGTTAAGCAACGAAAAACATCTACGAATGCATAAACAATCACATCACATTGCTGTGTATTGCAAAATATGTGGCTTGCAGCTTGCATCAAGAATTGAACTGAGAACTCATGCTGGCAAGCACAATGCTTACATATGTTCAACATGCAAAAAAAAATTCATTAACAAACATTCATATAAACTCCACATTCAAGTATGCGGACGTGATATGCCAAAACTCGTGTGTGATATTTGCCAAATACATTTTGCCCGTAAAAGTACTCTACGGTCGCACATGATTGTTGATCATAATTTTGGTAAGGTGTATTCATGTACTTGGTGCAATAAGAAATTTGATGCAATAAGTAAGATGAATGGTCATGCAGTCAAACATACAAGGGAACGGAGGTTTACCTGTGAGCAATGCGGTGGAAAGTTTGTTACTAATGCAGCTTTAACTTACCACAGAAGGCTACACACTGGTGAACGACCATTTCAGTGCAATGTGTGCGATGAACGATTTCTATCGTCATCTCGGAGAATGGCTCATATACGGAGAAAACATTTAGAACCATCAAAAGAATGTATTGTATGTCATATGAAATTCGTGACTAGTTGTGAATTAAATAAGCATAAGAAAAGACATTTTAACCCTCATTCTAAACTTTATACAGAAGGGTTGAATATTTAAATCTAAAACATAATATTGTGATTCTAAGTTCATGCAAATACCAATAAACTAGCTTCACTGTGTTGCTACGCCACCAACCGCTAAGTCAGCATGACAGCAAAATATAAAATTCATTGGAACGACAGTGGCGCCATCTGTCGAAAATTGGTCGTTCCAACTCAGAATCATGCATTGTTTGTGATTCTAGAAAGACAATACAGACAAACATAAATTTTTAAATCCAAGCCAATAAAAGCGAGAGACATTAATCCAATAAAAGCGAGAGACATTAAATAAAACCACATATTTAGTGTACAAGGGTCAAACTGAAAGTTCTTAGAAAATCAAAAACTGAGCAAACTAGTAAATTATTAGTTTTATTATATCTTTTCAAAATAGTGTCCATTCACATCAATACATCGCTGCATTCGATAGAACCACTGAGAAAAACACTTTGCCCACTCGTCTTTAGAGGTCTCTTCGACGGCCTTCTGAAACGCCGTTACTGCTTCCTCGGCGTCTGTAAAACGTATTCCTTTAAGTTTTACTTTTATTTTCGGGAATAAATAAAAACGGTCGGGGCAAAACGGCGGGTGACCCAGTAATTCCACGTCTGATATAGCCAAATAGTCGATAGTTTGTCTTGCGGTGTGCGACGAGGCGTTGTCGTGATGAAGGAGTATCCTACTGCGAGGTCGTTTCTCCCGAACTTTTCCAAGACAAGTGGCAAACAATTGTTAGTGTACCACTCTGCAGTAACTGTTTTTTAATCCTCTAAAACAATTGTTGCGTAATGACCTGTCTTTCCAAAGAACAAGGCCACCATCTTTTTTCCCACGCTTCGACCTCTCTTCACTTTAGTTGACAACTCTTCGGCAGGAAACACCCACTGAGCAGATTGTCTTTTGGTTTCCGGATCATAACAGTAAATCCATCTTTCGTCACCTGTAAGTACGTACGAATACAGCGTTTGAGCCACCTCCGTCAAATCTTTGATCCATTTCACGGCACCAATCAACACGGCGGAGTTTTTGGGCTTCGGTCAAATTATGGGGCATCCACCGGGCACAAAGCTTCCTGACAGCTAAATGTTTATGTAGGATTTTGTGGACTTAGCTCATACCGATCCCTAAGCTTGTGCGAATCTGCTGATAGGTCACTCTTTTATCAGTCTCTATCATACGCCGCACAACACTGATATTATCTTCAGTCGTCACCGTAGAAGGCCGTGCTACACGCAGATCATCGGTGAGATTAGTGCGACCACGTTTAAACTCATTAAACCAGTTGTAAACAGTGGCACGAGATGGTGCTTCATCGTAAAAGGCCAATCGAAGTCTATCATAACTTTCTTGTTGACTTACAATGGACATCGAAAGTCATAAAAAATCATTGCACGAAAATTTTCTCGCGTTAAATTCATGCTGACGTGACACAGCCAATTTTTAATTTGCCGCCAAAACGTCAAACAAATGACAAAAGATTAAAATCCATATTCAATAATATAACAAAGAGTTCCATTTTCAAAATTCGAACTTACTGTTTTATTATATTGTATGCAAGTGGCCAGTTCTAAAAACTTAGAGTGACCCTCGTATCATTTCCAGGCTACACAACAAAAACCGGCCAAGTGCGAGTCGGACTCCCGCACGAAGGGTTCCGTACCATTATCTATATATAAATCACGTTTGTTGTATGGGAGCCCCCCCTTAAATATTATTTTATTTTAAAATAAATATTTATTTTTAAGGTAAATAATAATAAATTAATATTCTGTGAATATTTCAATCGTCTACCTGTTGCCGTTATCAGTATCGAGCCATAAAATCACGTTTGTTGTATGGGAGCCCCCTTAAATATTTGTTTTATTTTAATTTAATTAATGTTTTTTAAAGACAATATATAACTTAATATTCTGTGAATCTTTCAAGTGTCTACCTGTTGCCGTTGTCAACATCGAGCAAAAACGAGCAAAAAAATCACGTTTATTGTATGGGGGCACGTTTATAGTATTTGTTGTTATAGCGGCAACAGAAATACACCATCTGTGAAAATTTCAACTGTCTAACTATCATAGTTCATGAGATACAGCCTGGTGACAGACGGACGGAAGGACATCGGAGCCTTAGTAATAGGGTCCCGTTTTTTCTCTTTGGGTACGGAACCCTAAAAATCAGATCAATCGGAGCAATAGTTTTTTAAAGTTTTCTATCTCTTCGCACATGTTGTATCATCAGCTGATCGAGCGCTCGGCCGCCCATAGACCGCCGGGGACATTCACCCCGTGCGAGGTTGCCGATGGCAGCTCGCGCTGGCACAAAGCACGATTACATTTTTTCGCTATTTAACTTGTTCGTATACTTGTTGTTAACTTTTTTTAATAGTTTCGAATAAACTGTAGGCACTTATTATATATGTGGTTTAATTTAATACCTCTCGCTTTTATCAACCTTGTATACAGGGTTAGTTTAGGTCAATTTTAAAACAAGGAAATAATATTCAGTCTCGATTAGAAAATGGTGGCGACATGAACAAATTGTTTTATATATAACGTCAACAGACGTTGATGAACTTTCAAGCCATTTGACATAGAGGTAACATTCTCCATTATCATAGAGTTGATTTATACAGGGTCAGAAACAGATCATTTTACTTGTCGTAGTCTGTCCCTGTGTCAAATAACAACCCTTTATGAAGTGCCTTCCACCATTCAATGGCTTATTACTATTAGTTCCTTTTTTATTATTATCTAACAGTTTAAACCATGGATTGCCTAAATACATCTATTTGCTTTTTATAATAAAGACAAAAATGGTGGTTTAAGTTTATTCCAATTGTTACAAATGCAAAGAAATTTATTTGACACAGTTCAACCAAATAATGAGGCGTTCAGATATTTGTTTAATTAATTTGTAAAAGGTTTATAAACCAGTTAATAAAACTTATATAAATATATACTGTATGTTCATGAAAACAATTAAATGATTTCAAATAAAGCTGTTTTTGTATACAACTTTAAATTAGTAAAATGACCTTGTTTTATTAAATTTATTTATTCCTAATTTATGGGTTTCTTCTTCATGGTGGGCATTTACAATCGTGTAGTTGAACACCCTGACCATGGAAAATCTCTCAAGATTATATCCTAACAATATGCAACTTGGATATTTCATGAATTCTCTGTTTTTATAATAAATTTCCGCATATTTTGTTCTATAGGTAAATTCGAAGGTATCAGGTTTCTACCATAATATAATTTACTTGTAGGATCATGGTGTTTGCTTATGTGTTGCTTTAGGAAGTGGGTGGTAACAAATTTACGTGAGCAAATCTCGCACATAAGAGTTGGACCTATGTGTTTAAACTTTATATGCTCAGCACGAGCAGAAGCATTAACAAATTTTTCATTGCAAATTTTGCAACTGTACGGTTTTTCACCTGTGTGCCTTCGTACATGATAGAGTAGTGCCTCTTTAGACACAAACTTGTTGGTACAAATGTGGCATTTGAAATTCTTTTCTCCCGTATGCTTTATCATATGCACCTTCAAGTAGCTGGGAGCAGTGAACTGCTTGCCACACTCTGGACACACGTGAGGGGTGGCGTTTCCATGTGCAAAACGATTGTGTACCCTCAAGCCACCTTGTGTGCTATAAGCTTTGTCACATTTTTCACAAACAAATGATTTCTCCATGCTACTTCTAATTGGATGGGGATCAATCATATCTTTCAAACAGAGCTCAACATGGCGTTCATAGAATTCTTTTGTGGTATAATTTTTACCACACTTCGGGCAAGAATGTCGAGTTTTATGTTTATCCTCGTGACTTTGGAGTTTATCCAGCCCATGGCACGTCTTACCGCAGTCTTTGCAAACATGCACGCTATGTACCCTATCCTGGTGTAACCTTAAACTTTCCTTACAGTTTTTATACAGAGAGCAATCAGGACATTTGTACTTGTGATTATAATCCTCATGTTTAGAGAGTTCTCCTTCGCTGGAAAACATTTCGAAACATGTATCGCAAGTCCAAGTATCATGTACAGTTAAATTATGAGCTTTAATGTCAGGGAAACTTTCAAATACTTCATTACAGTCTATGCATTCAAAAAATTTATCAGACGTATTTTCGTTTTTTATTTGGTTATTTTTGTCGACGACGAGTTTAGTCTGCATACCATGTAGAACGAGATAAAATATGCTATTGTCACCAAACTCGCTTGCATCCACATCTAGAGATTGGGAAATATTTTCAAAAAAGGTGTTTAGTGTTTCGTTGGAAGTTTTACACTTATATATGAACCGGGCGGCCGCTATAGCTGTTTCCACACAGTCTGTACAAACTGCTTCCAGACCCCCAATTTTATCCAGCATCTAAAAACACATTTATTGTAAAACCTAACCGATTTGATACTTATGACATGTAGTTATAGGATAAGTAAGGTATTTATATACTTACACGTCCACCTATCATTTCTTTTACGATTTCCGACAATGGTTGTGGTGTATTATTGTCGTAAATAGTAATATGTTCGTCCAAGTGAACATAATCATCAAGTATAATTTTCAGACATAACCTACAATGACTGTATTTCTTATTTCGGATAAAACTAGTTAAGATTCCTACTAAATCGGTGTGGGACATTGTTATTTGTTTTCTAAAGTATTTAAACTTCGTTCCCCAATGTTTATGGAATCAAATTAATCGCGCGCTTTTAATAATTTTCGTTCAAGAATTACAAGTTTATGAAATGTCAAAATATATCAATCATCATTATGATGCGCCATTTTAATAGTGTGACTACACGAACTTTATAGAGTCGAGGAGCGTCCATGCGTTTGTAGGTATTGTGAAAGTATGTAAGTATAAGTGAAATTGAAAAAATAATAATGAAATTTTATAATTATTACTTTATTTCTTATATTATTATTATTATTTTTAATCATTACCATACTCCTTCGATACGGCTTGACCGATTCTCATGAAATTTTGTGTGCATATCGGGCATGTCTAAGAATCGGCCAACGTCTACATATATTTTATCTCGATATTTCCAAGGGACAGAATAGTACAATATAATTAAATATTTTTATTTAATGTTATTAAATGTTATTAGAAATTGCAAATCCCAATAACACCTTTTCGACTTTTTTTCCGACTCAGGAATCGAATCTGAGACATTACTGTGTTTCACAGTGTTTTTCACTGTGTTTTACTGTGTTTTTTCGACAAGGAAAATATAATTCTCATCTATAATAATATTAAAAACATTTGTATGTTACATACATATTTAGGAGCTTGGTCTTCTATATTACTCTTAGAGTAGGCTTGGTCAGCCTATCGTCACGAGGTAAAATAATACTCCTTAGAAGGTTGCTTATTAGAATAATTTATTTACAAAATACTCCTGCTTATATACAAAAATTACAAATAGAATAAAAAGAGATACAACATACAGAATTAGTGCGTGAAAATAAGATGCCAATAAGTCGTAATTATTATTACTAGAAATTCCTCGAAGACTTTGGAATGCGAGCTTGAACGCATTCCAGAAAGTTCGTACCGTTTCGGGACCTCTCGGGCAACGCGTTCGTGAACTGCGGGGCCGCGCCTCTCGAGTCTCGCCTCAGTCGACCGATGTGCGAGGTGGCGCGCGGACGTCTTGTACTCGCGTGTGCGCGCTGCTGTTCCGTGTTCCGTGGAGACTACGACTGTTGTTGCTTCATGAAGGCGTAGTGTGGTAAGTGTTCGTGAATGAAGACAGAAGATGTTCCACGCGTGCAAAGGTTCTTCTTAGGACCGAAGCAGCTCTT
Source organism: Calycopis cecrops (assembly GCA_001625245.1). Taxonomy (NCBI): domain Eukaryota; kingdom Metazoa; phylum Arthropoda; class Insecta; order Lepidoptera; family Lycaenidae; genus Calycopis; species Calycopis cecrops. The sequence continues at coordinate 84,742 of LUGF01046960.1, forward strand.
TTCAGAGCTAAATTAAAAAGTCCTTGGTGGGACCGCTTCCTGTTTCACGACGAACGAAAAAGTCTTTTTCAAGACTACTTTTATCCGTGTTTCATTCAACACGAACTGAACTAAAAGGTCTTTTTCAAGACTACTTTTATCCGTGTTTCATTCGAACGAACGTTATATCTTGGTAATGTCTTGGTATCTTGGTAATGTTTCTGGTAAACGATAATGTACACTTGCTAGTAAGTATATCTTCAGGTAATATATAAGCAGTGTTTCTGGTAATGTACACTTGCTATTATGTATATCTTCAGGTAGTATATAAGCAGGAATTTGGCGCGTAAGTATTTAACGTAGGCTATAAATTATTTTCTGTTATGTAGCTTGGTAGGTAGCTACACATACGAATAGGCTCCGAAACTACTAGACCGATTTGAAAAATTCTTTAACCATTTGAATATACATGGCTACATTATCATTTATCCCAGATTAACAAAGACGTTTTTTTACAGCAGGAAAATGATTCATTTCAATGGGAAAACGGGTAAACTTCTAAACAACTGAACCGATTGGATTGAATTTTTTTATGGGTATTTCGATGACTTCCTGAATGTTTAAAAAATAAATTGGATCCGGTTGATTACGCTGCGGTCCGTATGTCAACTACTAAACGGCTTGAAGGATTGGGTTGAAATTTTGGGTATGTGTATTTTCATTGTTTCACAGACATGAATCTATATATAAAAATGAATGTTTCTATGTATGTTCTTTCTAGCACCATAAACTATGCATTTAAGAATGCGATGATCTTTAGTAAAGTTGTTCTACATGCGCCTGCGAAGGATTCTCAGTTGGTACGACCAATTTTCTACAGATGGCGCCACTGTAATTCCAATAAATTTTATACAAGGTTGATACAAGCGAGAGGCATTAAATGAAACCACACATTTAGTGTAGTACTTTCAGGCTACACAACAAAAATCAGATCAATCGGAGCAATAAATTAGCCACAAGAATTTTTTAAGTTTTTTATCACTTCGTACACGCTGTATCGCAGCTGATCGCCGACTATTATCGGCCGGGGTCACTCACCCCGTACGAAGTTGCTGTTTGCTGTACGAGACGTTACAAAGCATGTTTATGTTTTTTCGCTGTTTAACTTGTTTGCAAAAAGTGTTTTCGTATACTTGTCGTAAACTTATTTTTAATAGTTTCGGCTTACGTGTAGGCGCTTATAGTATGTGTGGTTTAATTTAATGCCTCTCGCTTGTATCAACCTTGTATATTGCTGTGATAGTTCATGCTCATTTATCTGTTGCTGGCGTAACAGCGTGTGCATAGTACTGCTAGTATGTAATAAATTACAATGAAAACAAAAAGCTATATATTTTTATTTCATCAACGTCAACAATATAAAACAAATTTTATTTTGTCTATGGTCTTTCGCTTCTGAGATTCTACCTAAAACAATTTGTTCATGTCCCTGGCACTCCAACCAACGAAGCGTTTGTTTGATATCATTTTATCTATTACATGAGAGATGACGAGCTTTGCCTCACTAAGTACTTCTTGTACGTCAGTTAAGAAATGCCAATTATTGGTATTGCCGTCTAAAAATAAACACAAACTAAAATAAAGAAAAAGTAAAACTTATAATGCGTGTCTATATAGGGCGTTTAGAGTTATTTTACACCCAACCTGTCCTTGCCGCTCAAGTTTGGTAAGAGGTAGTGCCACACTGCATGCTTGCATGCAGTCGAATTGGGCCGGCACGACCGGGGAGGTACCTCTCGCTTACACGAGACTGGCGTAAAGTGACAGCTGTGCTGTCGTGTTTCGTGCGGTGTGTAAGTAGCCGGTGGTCCATGGAAGTGGGAGGAGAAAGGAGGGCAGCGCATCTGTATAGCCTCTATGCGGATGTTTGTGGGCGTCGGTAGTCATGAAAATGGCTCCGGCTGCTCGTTTGCCCTCCTATATCATAAAAAAAAAAATAACGACATCTAAGATTAAAAAATACAAGGAGTAAAGGCTTAAAACTGCACATTTTGAATATGAGAATACAAAAAACTGCACACCTCTAGAATTGTTATAAAAAATGTTTGAAAATTAATGCAAGAGGGCATACAGAAAATGCGTATATCTTGGATAATAATGTATATTTTGAAAATCCCAAGGTAAAGAAAAACTACACTTTAACCAACAAAAACTGCACACCCCTCAAATTTTTGCTAGGGATCAATTATTTGGCAAAAAAAAACAGAAAAATTAACTTCTGGAATCTATTTATGGCTTGGCTACACGGTACTTTAAGACTGAGTCCATAGTTTTTCTATGCTTTGGGATTATTAAAATATACATTATTATCCAAGATATACGCATTTTCTATATGCCCTTAAGCATCAATTTTCAAACATTTATTATAACAATTCTAGAGGTGTGCAATTTTTTGTATTCTCATATTATAAATGTGCAGTTTTAAGCCTTTAGCCCTTGTATTTTTTAATCTAAGATATCGTTACTTGAGGACCATATGCCAGGACAGGTTGTGTTTATTTTACCTCAGACAGTTCTGTTTTCGAAAGTTTGGTAATAAATGACATCAGCTGTCATTCCATACAAAATACTGTCAGGCTATGACAGGTATCATAATTAGGGATACCAATGTTATATTTTTTCCCTTTTATAGGCGCGTGGCGAGAAATGAGAATTATTTACTTAAACTTCTTAAACATTACAACTTCATTTCACTAAGAAAAGCCTGTGACCCAAAGATCAAAATCGTCTATTATAATTTTGCCTTTTTAATGTATAATTTCTAGGTGTTCATATATGTATTACTGAATAGGGAAACAGCAATTACGCTTTTATTATTAATTTTGCTGTCTTATTTCTTAGTTAAAGATAATATTTTTTGTAATAAAATATTTAATTTTTATTTTTATTTACTTTAATACGTTTTTCATTTTAGAAATTATATCTATATGCTTGTCAAATGAAAGAATTAATCCAGATCTGTACAAATCAACAAAATATTCTCATATAAAATACATTCTAGTTTTGGATAGGGAAATCGTTAAAAGTGATCATCGCAACACAGTTATTTTTGGCCAACCTAACGTCAGGGGTAAAATAACCCTAAACGCAGTATATGATGTCAGTTGTAACGAGAATACGTCAAAAAAGATTCAACAGTGATGCATTTTCGTTACATCTGCTTTCAAAATGCAACAAATAAGTATGTAGGCACTTATAAGGGACTTTTCAGTTTACTATCTTTCAAGCACAAAATCTTATCATTACAGTCAAGCTATAGAAGTCATATGTAACTGCTAACGCTAACATAATATGCTGATTTAGTAAGAGGTAGTGCCACACTGCACTGGGCCGGCATGTCCGGCGAAGTACCTCTCTTACACGATACCGGCGTAAAGTGACAGCTGTGTGCTGCAGCACATCTATCACTTTACGCTGATCTCGTAAGCGAGAGGTCCTTCCCCGGACGTGGACGTGTCAGCCCAGTATGGCACTACCTCTTACTAACACTAACTGGTGGGCATTCATTTTTTCGCTCAGTTCGGTCTAGTTCTCGCAGCCTCTATGACTCAGCACATTTAGGCGTTCCTACCACCGGATATGCGGTAGAAACGCCCTGCCACCACTCCAATGATACCAAGGAAACCAATGATTGGCTTACTAGAGGCACAAAACATTAGACCATATTATGTAGTTTGTCCTTCGCAAAGGATAGGGCGTAAAGTGACAGCTGTGCTATCGCATTTCGTGCGGTGTGTAAGATGGAGGTGGAAGAAGAAAGGAGGGCAGCACATCTGTATAGCCTCTATGCGGATGTCTAAGAAAGTGGGTAGTCGCGAAAAAGGGCTCCGACTGCTTGTTTGCCCTTCTATAACATAAAAAAACGGAAAAAGCATTATGTATCTGAATAATCTCTAATGTGTATGTTTATATAATATTTAATATTATAATTTATCATATATTCTCATCTTTTCAAAATTAAAAAAAATATGTGAATCTCGTAAAATCGAATGATTTACCTCCTCTGTTAGCTGTCACAGTATCCTCCGACTCTTCTTCCAAGGGTAATCCATTACAATTTGTTACAACCTTTATAATAAAGAAGATAATAATTTTTGAGACTTAATTAATATTTTTTACCTTAATGAAAAAAATATAAGTATAACACTCAATTGGTGGTTACCCCATAAAACGAACACGATTTAAGGTGACATACACATACGAGACTTTTAGAGCTTGTAGTAATGAGTAGACGCAGGGAGCGCACTACTGCGACCTGTCTTAGAGTCGTTAAATCGTGCGACTACATCGATGCAGTCGCAAAGTCACCGGTCGCCGTGTCTCGTGTGTGTGGTGGCCCTTATAGGTAAGACGTTAAAGAGTAAGACCACGCCCGATCGCTCTTTTACACGATTTTATTTCTCATATTTTTTCATAAGTGATAGATTATTTATTTTATAACGATCAATATTGTAGGTAAATTACTTAGTAACATAACTAAATATTATAAAACAATGTCGCTTTCTTCCTTCTGTATGTCTGTATGCTTAGATTTTTTTAATTACGCAATATATTTTGATGAGTGTTTTTGTTAGATAGTGATTCAAGAGGAAGATTTATATGTATACTAACATCTAATTTAACGCGTGCAAAAAGGGGCAAAAGCTAGATAACATAATAAACTACAAATATACAAAATTCGATGTTAGATTACAATAAAGTCATCATAAAACTTCAGGATTTTATTAAAAGATTTACATACCAAAACCGATAAAATAACTGCTATTTGTGGTTTCAGATTTATCATACTGTTATAGCTTTTAACTTTTATTAAAATGAATCAAAATATATTTGTTAACACTTATTTTCTTTTATCATATTTATTGTTATTGTCTTGAATTTCAAGATCTTTCTGGTTACAAAAAAAAAGAAAGGAGATTGTCAATATTTTTTTTTTAAAACACTGTTGTAAGAATACACAACATGTTCATAAGGAAATAATTTTTAGAAGAAATATAAAATATATTTTTGTTTAGTAAAATATGAAAATCTAAGTAAAAATGGTAAATGGGGTTAGTTCCTGTAACCCAGAAACAAAAGCTGTTGGAGAAAATTTAATAACATATTTAAAAATTATGTGCCATATTGAGATGGAAACATTAAAAAACCAGAAGAAACAAAATGAAATATTTTTTTGTTGACCATACCGCGTTGACTTCTGTAATAATTCTACACCATTAAAAATATGCTACGAATTGTCATCCTATTATTTAATATTAAAATAAACCATACACATGTCTATTTTATGCAAAATAATGCATATTTTTTGAAAAAATTGCGAAATAAAGTAGCAATTATTTGTCAACGTCAAAAACGTTTTGTGATCGGTTGAAACTCAGATGACGTCACCGGAAAGTAAACACTAGCCGAATCGCTTAGTGTTTGACACTTTATTTGCTTGCGTTTCACGTCAATCTAATCATATTGCGCCGCCATGACAGTTTGTACTGTTTTAGGCGCGAGTGAAAACTTTAACAATATTTTTTGTTGTTAATACTGATTATTTTCTGGAAATATTTATGTAACGTGTTTCACAAGTCATAAAGTATGAAATAAAAAAAAATAAAAAATGTCAAATACCCTATTATTTGTAATTATGTTATTTTTCTAATATAGTGCTCACATATTTTTCTTATCGACATTGCTTTTGAGACTTGCTAAATCGATTCCACTTATATAGTTTGTATTGTTAAAATAAATTATATTATGTATTTTATTTTACAATAATTTAAAATAATTGTCTTCCTTTTAAAATTTATTTTGTTTTGATTTAATTCTCGTGGCAATACAGCATGGAGCACCATGGCAACATTTATTTTTACTTTTTATTTTTTAGTTCGACAGCGAGCAAAATGGCTGAAACTCGTTGTACTGCGACAGACGTTTTATAAAAAATGTGTTATGTCGTAAGGTCACCATTGTAAATAAACATTACAGTAAGAGTGCTTGATAAAATAAATTGTTTTATCCTCGTGAATGTGGTGTTGTTTCGTGCTTGTGGTGTGAAAACAGAAATATTGAAAAGTTTTAAGTGTTTTGTGTCTTGTTTTGCGGTGAACATCACCTCTGTTCGATTTGGATATATGTTTATTTGTTTACGGTTAGTATATTAAATATATTACAGTTTAATCTCTTATTAATTAAGTTCTGTTTTCGAGAAGCGTGTAAATAATTTTAATAAGTTTTGACATTTGTATGTTTTCTCATTCTATCCTTCAGTAATTAGCCTAGAGTGACAGAGATGAAGAAAAGTAGTTGTGTCACTCCCTGCGGTTATGGAAAGTATGTCGTTATATTATTGTTTTGATGGTGACCTGTTACGAAATTTTAGATTAATATTGTTGCTCGTGGGGTCGGAGGTCATGTCGCGGAAATTATTGGTCAGGTCGTTTATACAAAGTAACACGAACTCGCGGAGGTTGTGTAGATCTGTGACATCATTCGTTTATTATTCCGCCAAACACTGGTTCTATGTGAATGGAATGAATGTTTTCAAATTTGGAAAAAGTATTCGAACTTAGAATAAAGTTTAAAAATACACACAGAACGTTTTTGTTTTGGCGGGGGAAGTCTAGTTGTAGCTTTAGTAAGTTAAATCATGACGCGTTTATCGTTTTTATCCAAGGATAATAATAGATTAGGTCATTGTGTGATAAAGACCACACTAATAAACTAACTACTATCAATTGCAGCATTGTCACGACTTTGTTACATATACAGACTTACAAGTCAGTACACAGCTTCTAGGAGGTATAATATATCTGTAGTAAGCTACACTTACAACAATAATAACTAAATATGTAAACCTATTTCAATAAATCCTTGTGTAATAATAGTAGTAAGTTAAATGATAAAAAAAATATTTTGATTTACTTAAAAGCTTATAAAAAAAATATTTGAAAAAAATTGAAAATGTAAATTGGTCTACAAAAGTAAGACTAAAGCTCATTCTTCTTAGTTTGATACCAATTTGTCAAATATGCATGGGTAGATAGAGGTGAGCCTAAGAGTGATATTTGAATAGCAGCAATCACCCTGAGCAGTTGTAAAAAATCACCGTGAATAGTAGCAGTGATTTAATCACTCTTTAAATCACTCTTTGCTTAAACTCTGCGTCTAGCGGTGATCACGATATTTCATATCGCATTTTGAAGGTCACTTGTCTATATCCCTACTTCCTTTACCGTAAACATGTATATTTTCTAACAAGTCTTATACATATCTATTTTAATAACATTAAATTGTGATATAAAAAGGCCAAAACAAATATTTTTAATGCTTTTAAATATCAAGTCCCAAATAGCCACTATGTTATTAAACTATAGGTAAACACCAACTTAAATAAATACTTATAAACATGACGAAATAGGTAAGTACTAAAAGTTTTTAAAATAATATAATATATATTTTATAGAAAATATATTAAATACACTAATATTATTACTTAAATACTATTTAAATAAAAACCAACATAATATTAGATAATGCTATCTGTTAACGAGCAGTTACATTTCACAGGCCTAAATCAAAATATACAATATACATAGACAAATCTGTACAAGTCAAAACATGACGATTGGTGCTAAAGTTAGGTGCATGACCGATAGAACAATGAGCTGTAGCATTTTTGGTGAGCTGAGCATGAGCTGTATTGCTGCCAGCGATCACTACGAACATGTAATAACAGTGACCGGTCCCTGTGAGTATGTAGTGATTTAATCACTGCATGCACAAAGAGCATTCACTACAGCGATTGCTGTTTACGAATAACAGAGTGATTTTTCACGGCTATCTCAATCAGCGTGTCACCACTAGGGTGGAGTCAGAGACAATGACAGCACCGGATTAGGGTCTGGCAGGGCCCAGGGCTTGGGTGACCTAGGAGTTGAGAAGGGGTCCCTTTCATAGGCGAAATAATGATCATAAGGCCCCTAGCCTTACGGGGCCTGGGGCTGCAGCCTCCCTAAGGCCCCACCTGGATCCTGTGCTGGTGGGCATGCATGGATAAAGAATGGTCACTGTCTTATGAAAGAATAATTATATATATCAAAAAGAAAATTATTTTGAACTTAATGTTATTTTGATGACTTGTTGGAGCAGTGGCTCAGAGCATGGATAAGGAGAGCATGTTGCAACAGGGGTGGTGTGTTGTGTGTGCGTGGATGTTTACTTATTTATTATAAGTATTACTGTAATAAAATCCTTAACATTCGTATAACATTTGTATTAACGTCCATTACTGGGCCGGTACAACCATGAGGTACGTCTCACTCAAATGATACAGCATTAAAATTTATCACTATGCTATTGTGTTTTGTGCAGTTATTGAGTGGTGACTCATAGTTCCTCTCGCTCACATGATACCTCTGTTAAGTGGTAGCTACTCTGTCATATTTCCTGCCACATGCCTTTGCTAGTGAGTTTTTTAACCTTTCGGTTACCGCGGACGTTCATGAACGCTTCAAAAACATGCAGTGAACATGTGGTCGGTACCAGAGGTTTTAATGGCACATTAGAGAAAAGGAGGGCAATATTTTGCGTAATAACTTTTCAGCTATCTTCGGGCATAGGTAGTATGTAATTTGAGTGCACTGACTGCTTGTTTGTCCTATTATTTCATGAAAATAAAAGTAAAAACATTTCTTTACTTAGTGAGAATTAGATATTTTAATTATCTTTCAAATATCTCATATACATTTACAAAGGACTTGTGGATGTAGATCGAGCTTTGTTGTTTATTTGCCTAACATTAAAACTAAAAAATCTTCGACAATGTTTTTGACAATTTACGAAATTATATAATCTTCTTTACTTTCCAAAACATACCTTAAATATATTTCACATAACTGATAAGTGTGAAAAGAAAGCCATGGAAAAAGCATAATTACCATAAAATGCGGCTTTAATATGTTGCACACAAAAGAATACTGTGATTGTCTAATTATCATAATTTGCATGGGCCAAGAGGAAGTGAAAATGTGTGGCAAATATTAGTACCATGATCTTTTGTACTCAAGTTATTTGATACCTTATGGTAATGACGTATAAATGGTTCTACATTAACTTGTTAGTCTGCTCTTTATTAAAACGAGTCCTCTAATTTGACCTTAGGTTGTGTTTGCAAATTCACATTGCTGATTTTGGGAATAATCTCTTTAATGTTGCATTGTTTTAACTTTTACCAAACATCTGAGAATGATAATATTTGTATAAATCCTAACTATGAAATAATAATAGGATAATATAATAATATTATAAACTTGACAAGTTTAAGAGTTTAATTAATGGTTGAAAGCGTTTATCTCGGCAACTACTGATCATATGAGTGAGTGACATTGACATATCTATCTATGGGTATTTCTCTACTAACGGGAAAATTTTACATGAAATCTGTCCTGCTCACTTTTTGTTCTAAAATAAGGTTAAAAATGTATTGAATGAAAGGTAATAACGAGTGATTTACAAGTATAAAAAAGGCCGGAAGATTACTCTGCTAGTTTAAATTTTAGAACAGATTTTGTAAAAATTGCTCACAGGGGACTGTCGGGCTATCCAGGGGACTGTTTTTTCTCTAATAAAACTACTGATTTTGCGAAAGAAACAAATAAAAACTCTTTAATTTTGTAATTATAATGAAATCCAAAGAAAACCTATCAAAATCAACAATCATATTATCATAAACATCTAACCAAAGTGATTTTTTAATCAGTCTCACTGATCCCTTAATTATCCAAAAATGCTTTATGCACGTATTCGTAACATCCTTGAGAATATTTTTTTTAGCTCGATATGTGGCACAATATGTTTTCCACATCTTTTTTGCTGTTCTATGTTCCCTTGGATTCATATCTTTTACTAGTTTTCTAACTTTTTTTTCTTTTTTCTTTTGGTATTTTCGGCGCTCTTTCTCCCTCATTTCCTCCCTCTTTTGAGGATCATTTTTATTACGTTCATATCTTATTTTTTCTGCTTTTCTTTTATTTTCTAATATTTTTTCCTTTGTCAATTTATCCTTTTTTTTTGAGTGGCATGGTGACTAACCTGTAAGATCATAAGCGATGGTATATTAATTTCACATAATTATCAATTTAGCAACTGGCATGGTAAATCGTTTCTAACCTATTTTTGTAATAACTGTAGAGTTAATAACTGCACATAATATATATAGTTGCTACTTAAACTTACATAAAACATAGTTTTTTGGAAGCCGTATTAGTCCCCTGTGCTGCGTCGACACAGGGGACTGTCACCAGGGGACTGTGTTTTCTGGCACAAAACTGGACTATATTAATTATTTACGAATCCTAGTTTATTTCATAGCTAAATTAGTTATTGTACGTTTATTTTCGTAATCTACAATACAAAAACCATACTATAATTAGGATATTAACCACTCAAATTACTTACCAGAGGACTGTAATGCGTAGCGGCCACGACGCGTGTTTCGGCAACAATGGCGGGGAATGACACCAACCGCAAAATGGCATCGCAGTTCTTACTCGATACGAACGAACTTCACACTGTTAGCGTGTTATTCAACACAAGATTGAGTCGTTACCATAGACTATACAATTTTAGCAATTTTTAAAAATGAACCAGAGGCCTGTTCACAAATATTTAGGACAACTTTTAAGCGGTATTTTGAGATAATTATTATTATACTTGTGAAGTATTTGTTCAACATATACAATTCTCAGTATCTTAAGTTTTATAATTTACTTTAACTTTGTTACGCTTGACATTAATATTATTTGAAAATTGGTTTTGAAGTTAAGATTCTGGGATTGGGACACGCCAGGGGACTGTGTTTTGACAGGTTAAGATTAAGAAAAAAAAATTTTTTGAAGATTTACATGGTGAACAAGTAGGTAGCCTGGAAGGTACTGGATTATACTATAATTTTAAATATTTTCTAATAATAAAAAAAATCCACAACAATGTGTTTGATGCTTGGGACATCAACTTTCCCGTTAGTAGAGAAATACCCCTATACATTTAATAAACAGTAAAATTCGTGTGTCTGTATACATTGAATATATTTTCGAAAAACTAATTGGGGTAATGTTAAAATAGTGAGAACAATTTTCAGTGTTTTTTAATTTTTTTGTCTGTCTGTTTGTTCGGTCTAATCTCTAAAACTACTGGACGGATTTTACGCACAACACACATCAACACACTTTTTACTACTGTAAAATCGCTCATTCCTACGGGAAATCGGAATTTCGGCACACTACAACTAAACAATAAATAACAAATCACTTGGATTATAATATAACTATGCTACACAAATGAAGTTACGCTACACATTATAAAAATGTAACTCTCCTGATGTTGCATAATTAATATATATACGTCACAATTTTTAGGGTTCTGTAAACAAAGGGTAAACCGTAAAACTCTAGTAATAGACTCGTATATTTGCTGCCACTACACTGTATGTTGCGTATTTCTGTTCATTATAACAAAATAAACATCTTATAATTTTTCAGTTACTGTGGATAATATATTTTTTTTTATTTATTGAACTTGTGAGGACAGTGGCATAATGGGATAGAGCAACCTTGATATCAACAGAGAGAAGAAAAATATTTTTCTGACCAGGAGCAGGAGCCCTCTCTAGTTGGGGCTGTCACCACACACAAATAGATACAGCCTGTGATATGATTACAATGTTCCCATGAAATATTGTTTATATGCTTTCTCTTAAAGCCACTAACATTCTACATTCACCATTGTTGTTGAATTAGAGCTCTTCTGTATTCGTTCAAAGACATTATGACCTAGAGAATGTTTATCATTAGCAGATAATGCCAAACTGAAAATTATACAGATTCATTCATACTCTCAGCCTTCCCCATTAGGAAACTGGAGTGGACATATGATGGTGTAATAATTGATATACCAGATCTACGAATGGTGGACTAGTACAACACCACAAGTTCGGGATGAAACAACATATTTAGTGTATAATATCCAGGCTACACAACAAAAATCAGATCAGTTTTAGTAATAGTTTAGCCACAGGATTTTTATAAGCTTTTTCGCACTTCGTACACGCTGTATTTTCAGCTGATAGGGAGTATGGGCCTTCTAGGGTCATTCACCCTGTACGAAGTTGCTGTTTGCATGATAAATTTCAAGTGTTCAAGTATTACATAACGCAATTTTTAAGATTTTTGATTCAATATTAATAGAAACAAACAAAAATCTATCCTCTATAATAATCTATAATATAAATCTATATTAGTAAATATTTTAAAGATATATGAATGTTTTCCTTTTGTGGTAATGAGTAAATTCTTATGTTCAGTCATGCAAAAATGCTATGGCAGCATGAGAATAGTGTGTGGTTTTTCACTAAAACATTGATTTCTATCACAAAGTATATCTTTTGGAAATGGTCACAGGAGCCATGCCATCATGTCGAATTTTGAATGAGTAAAAATGTTTGTCTTCAGACATCATCTGTAAAATCAGTTATGAAATAATATTTAAGATTATTGTTGGCATATCTGTGGACCAGTGCTGTAATCCAATTTGGGGAGGTCTTCATGATTTAAAATAGAAGTTGTTTATTTTACTTATGCAAACATGTATGGGTTTTGCTTAATAAGTGCTTTGGTCCACCTAGTCTGGTTACTAATATCAATTTATACCTTAATTAGTCGATAGTAATTGATGTGACAGTCTAGAGTTTTTTTAGGGGTTTTTAAATTAGTTGCGGTCAAGGACCCCTTTACAGAATACGAAAGCTCCATGGACCCCTGTCAAAGAATATTCTAGTAGACTCCTTATTTGTGTAATATGTATTATTTTAATCACTGTATGTACACAATAATGTTAGGGTTTAACTGAGCTACTGCAGACACCTGACATATACACCACGGACCCCACTTGAAGGAATCCTTGTCTAGAGTGTTCCGCATGTCTATTTTTTAATAACATGTTTTACTAGAGCAAAATAATTTCCTATTATGTACACAATGGGTGAGTGATGACAGTAAAGTTTTGTAATCAGATATACAAACAGCACCTTTCACATTTTATTTATTGTTATATGTGTGGTCTTTTACGGCCGTATTATCTTCTATAGTCTATACTAATATTATAAAATTGTAAAGGTTTTAATACAATTAGAGAATAACAGTGGAAATAGGCAGGGCACATTATAGGAGAGAAAGAAAACAGCAGTTTAATAGATGCAGTGGTTCTGAAGGAAAAAGAAAGAGATAGGGTCATAGGCCACAGGAAAGATAAGAGAGGTCACAGGATCAACAAGGTCTAGAGAGGATCTTGACTGACCAGATTGGAGGAAGAAGATTTTTTCAGTTGATGCAATATCAAGCTTCTAAGTTTGGCTGTCTATAAGAGATAACCTTTAGTTACAAGTAGATCATGAAATTCGACATTTACCTTCATTATATTTTACGATGTTATTTACTACAGCAAAGTGGGCGAACGCCCACTTGTGGGCACTAGATGCTCAGAGGGGGGCGGTAAAGGGCCAGAAACGACATAATTGTCTTTGAATATCAAGGTGTAATAACTAATAAGGGGGCGATACGAAGTAACTGATTTTCAAAGTGGGCGTTAGACGAAAAAGTTTGGGAACCTGTGTACTACACGGACGCGGTAAGTTGGGACCTGGCAAAAATTCCATTACCCGCTCTCTAGCCCAGCACCACCCCCGATGTCGTCATATTAGGACGAAATCGGGGGAAGTGCGGGGCTAGAGAACATTCTTCGCATTCTTGCCATGTCCCAACTTAGCGCGTCCGTTTCGCACTAAAGTAATATATTTACACACAACAAATTAAGCACGAGTCGCCTAATAATATCTAAATAAAAACAATTGAATACTTATTTTATCCTGTCCCACCGCTTACTCATGAACACTTACAAAATGCGACACCATGGCTGTCACTTGTTGGCGGTACCATGTGAGCAAGAGCTCCTCACCGGCCGTGCCAGCCCAAATGCAATGCACATGCTGCATTGCATTCTTGCCATGTCCCAACTTAGCGCGTCCGTTTCGCACTAAAGTTTACACACAACAAATTAAGCACGAGTCGCCTAATAATATCTAAATAAAAACAATTGAATACTTATTTTATCCTGTCCCACCGCTTACTCATGAACACTTACAAAATGCGACACCATGACTGTCACTTCTTGGCGGTACCATGTGAGCAAGAGCTCCTCACCGGCCGTGCCAGCCCAAATGCAATGCACATGCTGCATTGCATTCTTGCCATGTCCCAACT
>LUGF01046960.1:164610-179118 GCA_001625245.1 Calycopis cecrops
CCCGCCCCCTACACTCTAACAAACAGAACTACCGCGGAACATTCGGCTACCAGGAAAACTAGCTGATTATATTTAGCCGAAACCGACGGCGCGAGGAAAACCGGCGGCTGATAACAGTATCGGCTGGCCTTGAGGGGCGCGGGACATCCGCGAGCACGGATGTTTACACGTGTATACGTGTATGTAGACAAACGAGCAGTCGGAACCCTTTTGAGACTACCGACGCCCATATACATCCGCGCAGTTGCTATTCAGATACTTTGCTTACCCCACCCCCCATTCTCGTGTTACCCATGTAACTTTTTAAACATTTTTAGAGGCACTGTTTTTAACTGGCTTTTGTATGTAAAAAAGCGCATCGAAATCCGTCCGTTTGAGAGATACGATGCCCAAAGACAGACACACATCGACGTCAAACTTACAAAACCACTTTTTTGCAGCTTTAGGGTTACCAGATAGTAAGGCTAAAATTTGTGAACAAAATTAAAAAAAAACGGCATATTTTTTATTATAATCGGGACAAAAATAAACATAGGTACTTATTGAGTAAGTATTTCTTTCTGACAGGGCTTTGCCTGTGTCTTTACCTTATTAGTTTTAAACACCAATTTTGTTGAAACGTTCTATATCTTTCTTCGGGACTCTATTCATCACACAAAATGTCAAGATAATCCCGACGGATCCTGCCCCTCTGGCAAACCATAATTGTCAAAAACTGACTATATGTATTTTATCCGGATGCCTGGTGGTACTTACATGAGGTGTAGCTAAGCTCGTGTGCGGTATTCACAATTGCGCCAATCGCTCTTTCACTGCGCAGACCACTTTGTCTTAATAACCACTACGGGGTTACGTCATCTGTACAGAGCTTTACAAGTTGTGCACGAGAACTTCTTGAGGCATTCATAGCTATCGCGCGCGAGCTGCCCGACGTGAGAGTATGGAAGGACCACGCGGACTCTGGCAATAATAATAATAGTTAAATTAAGTATTATTTAATCTGTTGAAATGTCATATATCAAACTTGTCATATCTGTGATGGCCCATGAAAGGACATGCCATTGGCCACAAAATGTCGGGATGCGTTTCTTCCATCTTCGGAAGAGTGAGTCTCCATTTCGACCCCAAACTTAGTAACACAAGCACCCAACAAGCCGATGAAGCTTTATGGGCTTCTCTTCGCTCTTTCTAATGATTTATTTATTTATTTAAATTTACATAAAACGATTAACTTATAACACACCAATTAAATTACATAACTTACTTAGAAAAAAAGAACATAATTATTATTTAACCTTTAACTTATGAACTAAATAGGTACCGTAGACACTTGCATAGCTATTCTCACAGATAATAACAATGGAGCATTTAGTATGTGTTGTTATATCAGCAACAGAAATCGTGTATGATAATTTGAGTTGATAATAACTTCAAGCTTGTCTAGCTATCTCGGCTTATCAAATACAGCCTGGTGACAGGCGGATAGCGGACTCTTCTTTCTTTTTTTTTTTCTTTTTTTCCTTTTTTTTCGTAGCTATACATATAAAACTCAAAGGTGACTGACCGACTGTCATAGTGATCTATCAACGTACAGCCCAAACCACTGCCCTGGACAGATCGGCCTGAAATTTGGTATGCCATGACGTAGGCATTCGCTAAGAAAGGATTTTTAGAAATTCAAATTGTGATGTTGAAGTTTGTTAAGATTTCATAGAAATTAAACGCGTGTGAAACTGCGGGGCACAGCTGCTTTGCGGATATACGAGCAGTCGGAGCTAATTTCGTAACTACCGACGTCCATATTCATACGCGTCAGGATTACACAGATGCGTTGCCCTCCTTCCTCCTCCTTCCACGGGCCGGCTGCTACAGCCCACGTGTCACTTTACGGCGGTGTTGGGCATTAGAGAGGTGCCCCGGCCGTGCTGGACAAAATCGGCTACTGGCTACATGCATTCAGCTTGGCATTACCTCTTATAAAAGCGTAAAGGTCAGACAGATGCGTTGCCCTGCTTTTTCCTCATAGGCCACCCCGTCTTAGTAATAGGGTTCCGTTTTCACGCTTTGGACCCTAAACCCGACCTTCGCGTCCCCGTCTGTCAGCCCCAAGAACCATTTATAAATAATTTTCAATTAAGTGGGTCTTTGTGAAATGCCTCACGTAGCTGACCTTTACCCCCCCTCCCCCACCACTTGAGACCCGCGGAATTAGTGGAAATGTCGCCGACGTCCCCCCCGAAAGAAGGTTAGTGCGCGTGATGTGCAAGCAAAGCGCTAATAACGTTAAGTGGCGCGCGGAGCTCCGCCGAGTGGATGGGTGGGCGCGGCCAAGGACGTGTTAACTTAATGTTATAAAAAGATTTGTTTGTTACGCTTTCACTCCAAAACTTTGTGCACATATTCTTAGAGGTATTAAACTGTTCTATTCTCACGCATTTTTGTGTGCATATCATCGGGTAGGTCCGAGAATCGGCCAACATCTATTTTACATCTCGATATTTCCACAGGATGGAAACTTATGGGTGAAACCGCGGAGTGAGTCTAGTATAATATTGTAATATATATTATAATGTTACATAATATCGTAAGCCTATTTCCGATTTAGAGATGTGACGATAGTTAAATAAGTTATGGACTCAATTTGAAAACTCTCAGTAAACGGAAATATTAAGAGACAATGAAACTCACATTCAATATTAAAATATGAAGAGGCTGAGAGTGCCAATACAAGTGAAAACTTATGTTACGTAAAAATTACCTGTATTCAGTAGCACACTAGTACTACGAGTAGCGGGGTACTCTTTTCGTAGCCACTTTACTGTGCTGCGCTTGGGGTTTGCCAACATTTCTTCGGCGAAATATAGTATTTTTCAAAGTATGCATTAAAAAATACAGTGTACTGCAATCAAATATAGTACTCTAGGTTTAGAATAGGCGGGCGGGCAGGTTCAACTAAAAAAAATCGGCCAAGTGCTAGTCGGACTAGCACACCTATTCAAAATTCTAATAGCGGTTCACAGAATTCATCAACCTACAAAGTTTCAACTGCAACCCTGTTTCGGAAAAAAATGGCTGTGACATACGGACGGACGGACGGACAGACATGACGAATCTATAAGGGCTCCGTTTTTACCATTTTGGCTACGGAACCCTTAAAAAGGCTCAATGAGGCATTGAGCTTCAATAAACACGATTTTTCGCTATATGCAATATAAATATTTCAGTCTTGACAATATAGTACCTATCTTTTAGTGCTTTTAGTGCTATATATTTCTTCAACAGTATATAGTACACAGACCTGAAATATAGTACAATACAATATGTTATAGTACGGTTGGCAACCCTAGTTACATATAATGTTTCTGACGCGAAATCGTAGTATTCTTCCCCGACCTGACAAAGCTAAACAACGCTCGCTTACATGGGACCGGCGTAAAGTGACAGCTGTGCTGTCGCGTTTCGTGCGGCGTGTGTAAGTAGCCGGTGGTCCCGGAAGGTGGAAGGAAGAGGGGCAGATGTCTGTGGGCGTCGGTAGTCATGAAAATGCCTGCCCCTTTATACTACTAAATACATTGTAAGTTAGCCACTCCAGTCGCGAGCCGCTAGCCCATCTGGCCGTGGGCGGCTGCCAGCTCTGCCAGAAGTAATCCTCGCTGCCCCACGGACTCGCCTGGCGCACCGCCAGGCATCTGACGTACGCATTGTTTGGATAGCGAGTGAATGTTGTTTTTTGTACAAACACTTGTCTGCATGCGTCAATATCATCGAGGCAGAAGAGCAGTCCGACACATGTTCAGTTATCAACGTCCACTACAGCTAAGGACGTGCCGAATGTATGTTAGATTGAATACTTAAAATGTTGATGTGTAATTCTTAAACCCATACTAATATTATAAATGCGAAAGTGTTTGTTTGTTTGTGCATCAAATCGGATCAACGGATGTGATATTTAGTACGGAGATAGTTGGAGGACAGAAGAGTCCCATCGGCTCCTTTTTATCGCGAAAAACCACGCGAGCGCAGCCGCGGGCAACAGCTAGTAATACAATGTTAGGTATAGTTCTTGTTGTAATATCTTATCTCTTTATATTTTGTTGTGTTCTATTCTACCGCTCGATCCTTTTCACCCGCCAGAGGGTCCCTGTCGACCCTGAACTGCCACGGCAGACAGTGAAGCGGGGACGTTATCTCGTCGCGAACGGGGCGGCGCTTCCGTCGATAGCGAGACACTAGCCGTTGAAATAGGTTGTGTCACACTTTAGAGTCGGGTGGAGATCACTATCACAACTGCCAACAATTAATGGTGACAAGCTGCTTACATACATACAACTGCTTTCAAAGTAAAACTTCTTTACGCGCGCTTGACTTGGGGAGTAATCTGACGAATGCGTGACGAGAGCGGTAGGAAAAATGTGATCGGGCAAAGAGAAGGGAGAAAGAAGAAGAAAGAGAAAGAGTTACTTTTATTATATTACTGTAGGAGCATAAAAAGCAATGCAGGCGCACATTTTCACTCTCCCTCGCATAGCTAGTTATGTTTTGTGTATGAAGTTTTACCTCAGTCGTGTGGCAGACACATTTTTCTATCGTATACGGTGTTCTCTCTGCCTACCCCACAAAGTAAAGCAGTCGAAAACTTTTGTAGGTTACAGACGGTCCTAGACATCCTCTCCAGCTCAACTAAATATGTGTTGTTGTTATAAGAGAGTGTCTTCGTCCACAGTACACAACCTGTCCCTTCCCACAGTGGGCCGCAGGAAACTCAAAAACCGCACGAAACGCGACAGCATACGTCGGGATGACGAGCGAGAGGTAGTGCTGGCCCAATTCTTCAGCAATGGAGCACGGCACTACCTTAAAATAGGTTGAGAAAAAGTACTAGGATCACATAAGCGTGCAGTTGGTATGCATCCTTTACTTATCCTTTCGGTTTAGGCTGATGATGTATCACAGTGACCTCTGGCAATTAGTATTTGGGGCGCCCCACGGGGTGGGGGCACGGCCCTCCCATCAGTATGCAGATCACTGAGCATCTCGGCAACATCTATTCGCGGCGAGTCAAGCGGGACCCCCGCCCGGACCTTTCAATTAGCCTATGATAATGTTTATAACCGACGTTAAAAATGAGGTTTGACCTGTAGGCTGTATGTTACTCTCTGAGGGGAGCGTAGCACTGGAAGTCTTTCACGACGTTTCAGAAGCTTTAACATAGCAACGGGTGGACTGAGACAAATGTCCCGATGTCAAAAGATATAAAAATACAATGCTTTGCTTCTTAACCGTTTCAGTGCGGATGACACGGCAGCCGTGTCATACATTTCTTTGACTTGTGACATGCGCGCCGTGTCACTTTTAAATCGATTATATCTCCCTCAAATTACATTAAGTTCAACCCTGAACATGAGCTTTATAATTTTTCATGTATATTAAGCCTGTTGTTATTCGTTTTTGAATATTCTATGAAATAGAAAAACAATAGTGATTGTTAACCTTTTATGAGCTGTACCTATTAAAAATAATAACTTTTATTTAGGCGTATTAGGAAAATCACACTGTTAGATGCACGGGGTCACTCCAGACCTCAAATACATAATAAAACTAAAAAAAAGGCTTTGAAATATTTACATTAGATTAAAGTTTTAGACATGAAATTTAATATGGTCAATTAGTCATTGTGCCAGTTTGTAGCCCGTTTTAGTTGGCGGCTTTTTGAAAGGTTACAATTAAAAAAAAAACAAAGTGTAAAAAAAACAGTACATAAGTACAAAAAACGATAAGTTTAACATAATATGGAATGAACGTAACTTATTTTGAAAACTCACTTCAATATTGTAGGTTCTTATTTTTAAACATTTAACTTATAAAAGGTTTGCTACATCTGAATAAAAAATCACCTTCCATATTTAGAAAAATACATAGTAAATATTTTCAAAAACCACTCAAAACAGCTTTAATTTTCCGTTTACATAATATGTGGTTTAACTTTTACTAAATGGATCAAGTCTCCGTGTCATCAACTTCTATGGCATGTGACACGGCAGCCGTGTCACAAAGTATTTTGTACGCTGCCACGAATCGGTTAAAAGAATGACAAAGGTATACAAAACTTAACTTTTACAATATTAGTCGGAAGTATATATTATATATTTTTATCAGCTGTAGTATATGTTTTTTAATTTTTACGCGACGATTATATGTTTAATCTATTTCCACGAAAATCGTGAACGAGTTATCATGTTGTGATAAGTGAGGTACAGTCTCGAATCAGGGTTCAGTTATGTCCATTAAAAATCATTTTAGCAGTTTAGTGTGCGTTGATCAGACGCCATTTTTTAAAGTGAATTCTTCTGCGTTAGGGAAAATATTCACACGTTAGCAACATGCTAACTGAAACTGTAGCAATACTCACAGCGTCAAGTGTGTGCTACTAAATAGAAGTCGTTGTAACTTGAAAGTCTTAAGTTTTCGCTTCTGTAGACAGCTATTTTTGGTTTTTAACGGGTCAACGCAAAGATAGATTGAAATTTGTAGGTATTTTTTTTTTTATGGTATAGGAGGGCAAACGAGCAGTCGGAGCCATTATCATGACTACCGACGCCCACAAACATCCACATAGAGGCTATACGGATGCGCTGCCCTCCTTTCTCCTCCCACCTCCATGGGCCACCGGCTACTTACACACCGCACGAAACGCGACAACACGGCTGTCACTTTACGCCGGTCTCGTGTAAGCGAGAGGTACCTCCCCGGTCGTGCCGGCCCAATTCGACTGCATGCAAGCATGCAGTGTGGCACTACCTCTTACTGTTCTCTGTTTTATCACTAAATCAAAAAAGTTATAAACATTTAAAGAAAATTTGACGGTCCCAAAGAAAATTTGAATCCCGTGTGTACGGGAGGCCCCCAGTCGCGCCGGACCAATTCCACTGCCATGCTGCAAGCAATAAGAGGTAGTGCCACGCTGCATGCATGTATGTTGCCGAATTGGGCCGGCGTATAGTAACAGCTGTACTGACGTGTTTCGTGAAGTGTGTACTAGCCGGCGACCCCTGGTGCGGGGAGGAGGAGGGCAACGCATCTGTATAACCTCTATGCGGAAGGGCGTCGTCGGTAGTTATGAAAATGGCTCCGACTGCTCCCTTGGCCCCTTATTCTATGAGATTCATGAGTAGTTGCTGGCTGGTATGCTAATAATAAATACCAGGAGCCCATAAAGTCGAGAACATTGTCCGGGCGCCTACACCGTGTCAGTACGGGCGGTCGTAAAGTTTGTACTCGCTAAAAGTGCGGCGCGTGACGTAACATTGTAGCGAGCATGTAGCCCGTGTCTATTCGCGGACTTCCTGTAACTGTTGTGTGGAAACTTTGGTGACTGTACGGCTTCGTTAGGTTCCTATGGAGTAATAATGTCGTCCTAGCCGATCTAGTATAGACGAGCCATCTGCGCAGGACTTATTATGGTGCACAAGTGCTCTCTCAGTTCCCTCATTCTCATAATCCGATGGGACGGCAGTCCGACACCACCGGAGAGGAATGAAGCGCAGGACCGACGGCTTAACGTGCTCTCTGAGGCACGGGGGTGTAGCACCGCCAACTTCATGACTCCGGACTGCTATTAGAAATTGAAAATACAAAACACTTCGGTGCTTGCCGGGATACGAACCCGGGACCTCACGTCCGTGGTTGAACACGCTTACCACTAGACCACGAGGGAGTCTACCTATGGAGTACTATACTGGTGATAGTAATTATTCTATTTACTTAGTTTTCATGTCCCTAGGATTTATAAACATCTACTATTTGTCATAAAGTAATATAACAATGATTACAGACTTACACAGACATCTGCACGCACGAACACGATAAGGGGAACAATAAAGATTTGAATTTGAGTAATTAAAATACTTTGTGGTATCGGTACTTCAATTTTCATATTTTCGCCATAGTTTATTTTTATTCAGTGAGTAAAGTTCTCGCTGAGTAAAAATATTAGGGGGGGGAGTACATTAGAGAGGAATTAGTACTGACTATAGATTTAGAATTACACAATGTCAGAACAGAGGCGAGACAAAAAAATATTTGACAAATGTCAGAATTACTACAAAATCACTTACATGAGTTTGTCATTATTAAGTAATCGGGTCGCTATGACCTCTTACTCGCGTAAAATAATTGTCTCACATGTACTTCATCCGATGATTGCAACTTAATTTGAATGTCTCGCTCCCACGCTTTGTACATCTTTCACGTAGCGAGAACAATTCAAAATTTTTGGTACTGACAACCAATTTCCCAATTGCATTAAAAATACTTGTGAGTACTTTGCTAGAAAAGTACTCGGTACTTGAAGACGTTGCTAACTGCCAACTTAAGTCTGTAACTATATGCTGTGTGAAAAGTAGTTGGATTTCTAGATTCTAGACCCAAAAATGTTGCTCGAAGAAGCCGAGTAGATAATATCTACTGATTAGTATGTAGGTAACTTCATTATAGTTACTAACATATAGTGTAATTTACTTTGCTTAGAAGTTGTCACCCGTCTCACATAATTTAAATTCACCCTTCTATTTCAAAGGGGCAGAAATTTTTAAAATCCTGCCTCGGAAACCTACGTGGGCTCATCCAAAACAAATTTGCTAAAGATCATCACAAGATCAAATGCATAGTTGTCGATTCTCTAAAGGACATACAGACAAACATTCATTTTTAAATATACATAGATCTGACTATAAAATAGCGAAGTTGGCAACAGTGACGTGAACTATCGTTGCTATTGTTTCGATACCATGATACTCATGGCCACACCATCGGCACTAACGCCCGAGTGTGGAGGGTGCAGGCGCGAGCCCTCGGAGCGCGGCTCGGGCGGTGATCGGCCCGCAAATAGAGAAGCGACCGGCGGATAAATAAATAACGCCACGTGCTCCCGGTAGCGACAGCACACTAATTTAAATAGCGTTTATTGTCTCATTGTACAAGTAGGGAGAGACGTTTATACGGAGTATAGACTGTCACGCCAGCTGGTGGCTGAGTTATGAACTATTAACTTGCATATCTGCGTTTGACGTTCATTTGTCAAACTAAAAGATAATTTCGAAATTAATTTCATAACTAATTACAACATTGCCATTCTTTTGCGAGTGTTTAATGCGTTAAATGAACAATGGGGCTCGCGATATTCAGATTCCTCTATGTTTGTGGTCATAGTTTTTGGCTCTACTGTGTTTTGTGTCAATTTGTGATATGCAGCATTGCAGCCGAACTAGACCTGCCGATATATCTGATCTGGCTCATACGGAGTGATGGTTGATATGCCGTCACGTGGCTTGTGACCAGTCGGTGGCTCATTGAGAGCAAGAAGCGAAGGAGCTCGGCTCATCTACGCACCGAAAAGAGTTTATGACAGACCTTTTGAATATGATGCTCCTACCAGGACTGACTTATATGTATATCAACGCATCGCCGAAACTACTGAACTGTATGATGTGAGCAATGAGAAAGGGTTTATAGAAATTCAACCCCTAAGCAGTTGAAAGAAGGGGGTAAAGTTTATATAAATAATTTTCCATTTCTGAACAAACAAGTATGAAAATCCCTACTAATATGTGCAAATGTGAATGTAAGTTAGTTACGCTTTCACGCCAAAACTACTCAACCGATCATCATTAAACTTTGTGCACGTATTCTTTGAGGTATTAAAAGGACAGGATATTACTACTGTTGTTAAAAAGAACGAACACGAGGGAAACCGTAGATAATAACTTATACGCTGGTAATATAACCGTGGGTAATATTTTTTTTTCATAATAATGTTTTTGCTGTCGCTACTCGGTGCAGTCGGTTCCGGTCGGCCGTGTGCGCGTTTTGTAGGACGATTGCGTTATAGAAATCGATCGCTAGCGCGAGGTGTAAGTAATTGCTATTTATAGCGTTGTACTTGTACGTTCTCTACTCTGATGGGCCACCGAAAATACGAGAGCGAGACGAGACATTATTGCGGTTTATTAATTGTGTAAGAAATTGTGTCGCATTATATCCTAAGTGGGCCGGCACGGCCGGAAAGGTGCCAGGCTCACATAAAGCCCGTAAAGTCACATCTCGCGTTTGTTAGTCTCCGGTGGTACATAGCAAGGGAATGACGGCGTCTTGTCCTCATTTCCCTTTCTTTCTTTTCTGCGTAACATGAGGAGATCTATGGGAGTCGATAGTCATAAAATAATAAATAATATTTACTTGCCGACGTTTTGGTGACCTTACACTAAAGCTTAAAGACTCTACAGTCTAACGAAAGTGAAACGCAGTCAATACGGTATGCGTCCAAAGGAAGGGGGTAGGAATCTGCAGGGGAGGGGGGTGTATCACCGGGATGGCTGCCAAGCTGAGTCAGAGGGGGACCTCCCTGACTCACACTGTCGCAGTTGATAAGTTAATGTACCAACTACATGTTTATGCGATCCTGGTACTTGTGGCTAGTCTTGTGTGAAAGTAGACTGAGGTAGTAGTAGTAGTAGTACAGACTCCCATAGAAATCCAAATATAATGTAGAAATTATAATAGATTGTCAACTGAAGCCATCGAGCAGTCAGTTCCCCGATAGCAGGGGTTTTAAGTCAATGTATGCACCAACTATATGCTTATGTGATCCTGGTACTTGTGGCGAGTCTTGTGTGAAACTGGGCTGACGTATAGTAGCGACTCGCAACTGACGAGATGACGCGACGGTACAGCCTTAAGGCGTCTGCATGACAATCATGCACATGTCCATGGGCTACGTAATTCATCAAAAGGGTTTTGACTGCTTTTTGTCCCCTTATACCTACCATAAGTGACCACTTTGTTGTCGCATTGTTTGAGTTTAAGATGGCCCACTAGGAACGAGAAGGAAATATACGTGCATGACAATTATGCTTATATGTCTAATGACGTCAAGATCAAAATGCCCGACTGCTCGTTTGTCCCCTTATACTTTAAAAATGTATGTGGCGTTTAAGTAACACTAACATCTCGCGTGTTGGTAAGTAATTATCACATCTCTGTAGCCTGGACCTAGGTCACGCGCGACGACTTAGCGAGCTAGGTTAGTGCGTATGTGCTAGTTCACACCTCGTCTGTTCAGAGGTAGTGCCATGCATTCGAAAGAGGAATTAATAAAACTGAATGAATGCTTTTCAGATTTCTTCGCCAGTCTTTTCACTTCTCCGTAAGATTATATGCCATTTAGATACATAAAAATGAATTTTGGTCTGCATTTGACCATGCGATGAGATTACAGCAAAGTTAGTTAATCCTTGATGCAAATAGAGGAGTGTTATAAGTTTGACGACGATGTCTGCGAGCAGAGACGTGGGACAACGACGTGGTTTTTATCATTCGAAAGCCCATTTTTCAACGTTTAGTTAAAATCGGTCCAGCAGATTGAAGAGTATAGGTATAATTCTGTTCTTATTCCCTAATAAATAATATTTTTCTTATTTTAATAATTTATTAATTAGTAATATTTATTTAATTTATAGAGATATAATAATTACGAAGCCCTTCCTACCTGTCAGAGGCAGGGGCTGTCGTGACGTCAGGGGTGTCTGTACACTCCCCCGGGGCTTCGCCGCTGTGTCTAGACTGTATGCGTGTTGTTAATTGTCGCAGGGAGTGCAGACGAGCAGTCGGCTCGCCCGACTGGCGGGCGCCCACAAACATCCCCGTCACAGTTATTTACATCTCTCATGTATTATCTGTGCCAACTCCCATCCGGATTCGTTCAGTATTTTTTGCGTGAAAAAAATGAAAAAACATGCAACGTTATTTTTCGAGGTAGTGCCATGCTGTACGGCAGCAGAACTGGGCCGCGACCCCGGAGGTGCCTCTCGCACGATACCGTCGGAGAGGTGCTGCGCTGTCGCATGTTTGTCAGTACCCGTACGAATAGAGGGCAATGCATCTCCATGGCAACGTGCTCTTATCAGTGTCGGTAGTCAGGTGTCCAACTGCTCGTTTGCCCCCTTGTACTATAAAACAAGTTTCTCCCGTTTCTCCGTAGATGTAGGTCATTAGGAGCGCGCCGGTGACGTCACGGGCGGGGTGACGTCACCGGCGACCGCTCGCAAACTTGACATTCAAAGCTCCTCATCTGCGCGGCGACGGGAGCCGTCTGCCTCGTGGTTTGGTGGCGAAAGTTGTGTAGTGAGGTCCCGGGTTCAAGTACCGCGACGGTGCGACAAGTGTTGAGGTTTCAATGTTGTATGTTGATCGTGTAAGACGTCGTGTTGATGTACCCCGGTGATTATTAATGTAGCTGGACAACAGTTCTGGTCTCACTTTGAAGAGCTTCAGCAGTAGACGCGCGAACAATAAATAGGGGGAGAGAAAACTTTAAAAATCTTACTAATATTATAAATGTGAGAGTGTGTATGTTTGTTTGTTTGTTACTCCTTCACGCAAAAACTGCTGAAGCGATTTGCATGAAATTGGACACATTCATAGAGGGTAACGTGGATTACTTAACACAGGAGTTTTTATCCCGAAAAGATGTTTCTGTGGGATGCCATGGGATGATTTTCGATTTTCCACGAGATCGATAATTATGCGGGTGAAACCACGGGGCGCAGCTAGTATAGTTCAAAGATGAAGAGTTTCGTTTGTTTTAACGCGCTAATCTCGGAAATTACTGGACCGAATTGAAATATTCTTTCAGTGTTGGATAGTCCGTTTATCAAGGAAGGATATAGGATATATATATCAAGCTCCTGCGGACCCATGTGCTCCTAGTACTTCCAGTAGATAATAATAGTTTACCTATTAATTCCTAAAAGTCCGGCTTGCCTACCCCCAGTATTCTGGGGAAGAAGGGGGGGTCTGCCCCCTCATCGACCACAAATACAGTGGCTTGAGCTTACCACAGGGGCTCGCCACTCATACCGATGAAGCTGCACAGACCTTCAGTCTCCGCATAGATTCTATCTAAAAAAAAAAAAAACTTCCAGTACACGGGTTACGTTGGTGAAAACGCGTGGCGCGGTTGAAAGAAAAAAAATAAGTAAATTGCTGTCGACGCTCAACTGAACTAAAGCACAATTGTCATTAAAAAATTTTGCTGCATGAAAGGTTTTCTGGTGACCCACTAGTCTGTAATAACACGGTCCCACGCCTGGTTTCCCTCCGGACGTGTCCCGTCGGGAGAACGAGGGAACAGAGAGAGCACTTGTGTGTCGCCTGCACTGTAACGTGTCCTGTAATGACTCGTCTGTATAATTTGGGCTGTGAGCTGGAAGCTCCGGCTGCTCGTTCGCTTTAACAATGAACTAGCGAGCGGTGACGGGACATCGGAGCGGCTGGCGGCGCGCCAGGCGTCTGTTGGCGGGACAGTCGCCGGCACAAGTGCTGTTACAGTTTATTAGTGGAAACACTAGTAGTAGTAGGAATACCAGTGTATTGAGGTGATGCTGGTGGGTCGTCGGCTAGAATAAACTAGCGCGTTTTTTTTTGAAGTGAAAACTTTGTCAGCGTTAGAAGAGTAGATTGTCCTGTAGTCTATTCCTCGAGACTTTATTTTTGGGGTAAACAGTATTTTTTATGTTATTCTAGATTGTATAGTCAATTGTACAAATTTCATCTAAATCCTATCAGCAGTTTTTGCATGAAAAAATAAAAAAAAATGAAACTTCCGCATTTATCATATCATAGGATTTACTAGTCCTATTTTTCTTGGTGACTACCGTTATCCGTAGAAGTGCATCGACGTAACTGATGCGTAGATTTCGCCATCTTTCCTCTTCCTATCCAATGGGCCATCAGAAAATCACAAATCACTCAAAATGCAGCCTGTCACCGTCCGGCCACCTGCATGCACACAGCGCCGGCCGTCTGCATGCACACAGCGCGGTCCTACCTCTTGCTAGTTACTTTCCTGCCCACGTGTAATATATGTGAAGCGCTTGTGAGTGCGACTGTACCGGGGCACATTACTGCACAATGTAAACATATTGTGTACGCTCGCCGCCGCGGGGCCCTCGCCCGCTTCGTACGACCACACGCTGCATTGTAGACCATTTAGACGTGATTAGTTTTGTGCAGGGATCGGGGTCCGGTAACCTATTGAGGCAAAAGAGTGATATTCTACAAAACTTTTTAAAGACTTTAACCAACCACATGATAATATGAGATTTAATTATACGAAGCCTAAAGAAATTGGGTGCTGCTGTGGCTGTGATATAGAAAAATAGTCGCAGGACCCAAGGCTTAATGTGCTCTCCGAGGCACAGGGGTGTAACACCGCCAACTTCCCGACTCTGGACTGTTATTAGAAATTGAAAAATCCCAATAACATGTTTTGGTCCGACCCGGGATTCGAACCCGACCTCTCGTCTGTTTGAACATGTTCACCACTAGATTAGGCAGTCAGTATTTTAGTCACTATCATTATAGGAACACTTTAAATAGCTACGACGTAGGAGATAACCCCCGTAATGACATTTAGGTCAACTCTGGTTACCCGTTAAATAACCAGGCGGGGGC
>LUGF01046960.1:186515-198954 GCA_001625245.1 Calycopis cecrops
GGGGTGGGGGGTTCACCTCCCCTCGTAATAACTCCCCGCCTGGCAAGTAGGCATTTAGACGGGTGTTAGGTAATAGGCATTCCAACTTTTATATTCTAAAACGGTTTGTGGCCCGCTGGCGAAACATGTACATCGAATCTTTTTGCACCAGTTTTAAATAGGGAATATGCGTATGATTCAAATAATGATAATTTTTTTTATATGTAAAGTCTTTTCCTGTAGATGTGCGTACGTATTAATATTTGTTTGTATAATTTTGTTTTCAATCAGAAAATAATTATTGAAAAGTGCAAAAATTATGCGGGAAGATTGAATTAGGTGAAACGCACGCCATTGGTCGGAACGAATTGTGACGTCAAAGTTCATAAATAACATCATTGTTCACGAGCATTGGAGCATCGCCATTGGTGGTTGTTATGATGCGTGACGTCATGTCAGCGCGGCAAAATGGCGATCGTTTAAAAAGCTGTTAACGGCCTACTAATTTGAAACATTTTTTTTGAACTTAATATTGTTTTTTCAGCGCTGATATTTTTTTTACATTAATGTAATTAAGTAAATTATCATTTAAAAATATAAAAAAAATACATGCATATTCCCTATTGTGTAATTTAGTAACTTTACATCTTCATAATATTAGTATTATAGATAGCTTACAATCTAGAATAAACAATATATTATTTGTTATTCTGCAGAAAAATGATTTCCGTGAGATTTAACACGGATGAAACCGCGGGGCGCAGCTGGTATGATGCTGCTATTCCAAGCGGGCGCTTTGTTTTGTCTTTAAATGATGACTAGGTGATCAGTTTTATCACTGTAGTGATGTCATGTGATTAGGTCATTGCTGACTGATCTAGGTATTCAGTTGCCGATTAGCCATCCTCGTGGGAGGGTAGCGAGCAAAGAGTAGTTAAACGTGCGAGCGAGACGGAACGTACGAGTGAGGAGCAGGAGTGCGCACTACACTCCCGTGCGCACTATCCCGGGATAGCGCGCACGGGTATATTGAAAATAATTACTAGACCGAGGCTGCTCAACTTAGGGTTAAAGGGGGAGTTTTGCCGGGATTGTCCCGATGTCTCGTCCGGTAGGGTCTGACCCCCAATCCGTTAGGTGCGTGGCCCGATTACGGCGGCACTGCTTTGGTCTGTACTCCTTAGAATACGCCTACCCAAATGACCGCGGTTGACCCCACCTGCAGGGGGATCACTATCTCCGACCTGGTAACCCGGTGAGAAGAGCTGCGATGGATTGTCCTGAGTCCCGAAAAAAGATAGTGTGCAGATAAAGCAAGTATTTAAAAGAAAATGGATGAAGGCACCATCTGTCAACCTTAAAATTCTTATGTCAGATAGAAATGGTAGTTGGATCTTTATTGTACCGGCATTAATACAATAACATTTTATCTAGATATTTTAGTCTTCCTAATAGCTAAAACTCTATCCTAGGCCCGCAAAAGAATATCGATTGGACCCTAGCTCTATTACTTGTTCTGAAATTAGATGTTAACACCATCGTTAGATTTTAAGACTTTGAAAGTAAAAACAGACTAAACAATATTTTACTAGTTGACAAGTGCCGACTTCATTCCTCATTGGCCGTCAAAAGATAAGGTTGTGCAAAATATAGCCTATTTACTTCCTGGTAATGAAAAAATATTGGAATCGGTCCAATAGTGGAGCACTTGTATTGAAAAACAAAAATCTTTCCTCATAATACTAGCTGCGCCCCGCGGTTTCACCGTGGAAAATAGAAAATATTCCCATGGCATCCCATAGGAACATTTTTTTTGAATAAAAACCATACTATATATTATGCAAGTTACCCTCTATGTGTGTGCTAAATGTCATGAAAATCCATTCAGCAGCTTTTGAGTGAAGGAATAACAAACAAACAAACATACAAACTAGCATTTATAATATTAGTAGATAGATTTATTTTTGTAATAGAATTTTCATGACCGGATCAGTATTACTTTATATAC
Organism: Calycopis cecrops; assembly: GCA_001625245.1. Taxonomy (NCBI): domain Eukaryota; kingdom Metazoa; phylum Arthropoda; class Insecta; order Lepidoptera; family Lycaenidae; genus Calycopis; species Calycopis cecrops. The sequence continues at coordinate 188,503 of LUGF01046960.1, forward strand.
TCCCTACAAAAAAACTAAATTATTAACTTTACCTCCTTATATTCGTATTTCAAGACGTGAAAAAAGTGTAAAAACAAAAAGGTTTTCAAAAAAGACATTTTCGTTTTACAAGTGAAGTGATGTGAAAGTGATAATGATCAGTGCGAGTGCGTCTCGCCCCCCCGCGCCGCGAGGGGGGTGACTGCCGCCCGCGGGGGGTCATGTCCACCCCGGAGGAGGCGGGGGGGCTGCGCCGGCGCCGGAGCATCAAGCGCCTCCTGCGGAGCCTCACCTCCGACAGGCTTCAGATAGGTCTGGTAACCAAAGATCATTAAAAAAATACCTGTGCATCTGTGTATGTCGACTTCAAACTGAGAACTATCGAATTTTGTAGTTGGTTAGTTAACCGAACTCTTCTGTGTGTAAAGAACCCTGTTCTGCGAACCGCATAAACATTGGTTTGGCCAAACCCGAGATAATCGGGGACAAACGTACATACATACAAACATACATAAATACAGGTCAAACTGAGAAGCTCCTGAAGACTGTCAGAACACTTAATAGAAAAGAGTAAGGTTGTGGGAGGTAGTGCCATGCAGTGCAGCCACGACCTGGGAGGTACCTCTCGCCCACAATATCGTACCGGATTAAAGTGGCGAGCAGCTGGTGATCTGTCATCTTGGTGTTCATCAAAAGATGCCCATGTCCAGCGGTGATGATGATAAATTGTGATGATTGTGACAGCGTACTCAAGAGACCCTTTATTAATACTTCAGTTCTTTCATAAGGATATATCCCTCGTACAACTTTACAGACAAATATTTTATTCGCTTCCGTGTCCTGCGAGTCCCTCATGAGAGAGTGTGACGTCATCCGTGACGTCACCCGACCTTCGCTGTGACGTAACAGGACCGAGGCCACAATCCCCCCCACCGGTCACTCCTGACCTACTTAGTAATTTTTATGTTTATTGTATTGTAGCCGAATTGGGCCGGCACGACCGGGGAGGTACCTCACGCTTACACGAGACTGGCGTAAAGTGGCAGCTGTGCGTTTCGTGCGGTGTAAGTAGACGTGGAGGTGGGAGGAGAAAGGAGGGCATCTGTAGTCTCTATGCGGATGTCTGTGGGCGTCGGTAGTCATGAAAATGGCTCCAACTGCTCGTTTGCTCTCCAATACCATAATAAAAGAATGGTGACCCATTGGATTGGATGTTAATGGGCGCCAGTATTCACCAAATGGTTCGGATTTCTCGTTTGTCCCACTATTCTGGTGGCCATAGAGACTGTCGATAAGAGGGAAAACTTAAAAGTATTAACAATGAACTGTATTCAGTAGCACACACTCGCAGCGCCTACGCTACGAGCGCTACGGGTTGTGTAGCGCCCCTTTCCCTGTGCTACGAAACATGATGATGCAAATTCTACATTTTCCCTCTCCAAACGCCGCCGAATATGTTTTCAATTAAAATATTATCGATATATACACGATATAAACATTTTGACTGCATTTGATTGATGATTATGAATAAATGTTCGTGATCGATTTCAACCTCTATAAATATGTTAGGAGGATAAACGGGAGGGGAAGGGGGATAAGGAGGGGGGATGAGCCTGTAGATAACCTACAGATTCATGTTGCCCTGGTAATTAAATTAAAATTAGTGCAGTTCGTAATAGACTTCACTGATGTGGACTTTACTGGAAAGACAGATTATGTTTCCCTGGTACATGTTCCGCGCATATTTGCCCTTTTGCTGGCTAATACTGGTGTCTGGTGGGTTTCCGTTGGCTCATTGGGGTGGATGGTTCATCTAGGGTTGCCAACCGTACTATAATATATAGTATTGTACTATATTTAGGGCCTCAGTATAGTATATACTGTTGAAGAAATATATAATACGCTAAAAATACTATATTTCAGTACAATAGCTCAATGTTTATATTTTGCAACACTAAGATTAGTAAAATAAAAAAAAAACATTTCGTAATGAGCGTGTGCATAATGCACGTATCCGAACATGTCCCTGTCATATTTCGCTCCTAATTGATACGTCAATGTCAAACTTGACATCTAATCTTACTTGCGTTATTTGTTGTAGCCGTTAATTTGTTTTGGATTTCGGTTGGGTCTGAGTCTGAAATTGGCATTAGAACAACGAAAAAGAGACAGTTTCTATGGGTTTGTAACAAGAAAAATGTTAAATTCCCTGAAGGCAAAATCTCCTATAGAAATTGATGCCATTCAAAAGAATTTTTTGTTATTTATTGATAAATGTTTATCTTAATAAGTGGTTTGACTTTAAAGAAAATAATTGGTTGTGCAAAATTCAAAAATTTTATTTAAAACAGGAGGTATCTTTTGATGACTGTGTGAAGGTTATAGAACTTCTTAATTTACAGACAAAACTTGATATAAACATGGATGAACTTTATTGTGATATAAATATACTAAACGAAATTATTTCCAAAATAAAAGATTCAAGCGAATTTATTAATAAAAGCACTTTAGAAAAATGGCAGCATATTTTCAAAAATACTGAAAATAACTTAAATAATATATATAAAATAATATATTTTCTGCTCTCTATTCTCGCCACTTCAGCATTCACAGAAAGGCTATTTTCAATTGTGAATTCGAAGTGGCGGGAAGATAGAAAAAGAGCAACTAATAACTATATCTTTAATAAAAAATGAGCTCTTGATTTATATTAATTTAAAACTTGATTGTGATACATCGTATGGCAGTTTTATTCAGGACAAAAAATTAGCAAAGAAATATAGTTTTTATGAGAAGTAAATAAGTAAAAATATAAGGTCTATTTTTAATTCTTCCCTACTAATGTAAGAAATTAGGATGAGGTAGTGCCATGCATGTAGCCGAATTGGGCCAGCACGACCAGGGTGATACCTCTCGGTTACACGAGACTGGTGTAAAGTGACAGCTGTGCTGTCGCGTTTCGTGCGGTGTCTAAGTAGCCGGTGGCCCATGGAGGTGGGAGGAGGAAGGATGGTAACGTATTTGTTTATCTCTATGCGGATGTCTATGGGCAACGGTAGTCATGAAAAATGGCTCCGACTGCTGGTTTGCCCCCGTATACCATAAAAAAAATGTACTATATTTTTTTGGAGCGTACTATATTTTTTTTGGCTAAATACTATATTTCGACCAAAAAATGTTGGCAACCCTAGTTCTAGTGCCAATGCAGGGTAATGGCGCAATGTATTCACACATATATTGCAATTCAAACACATGAAGCGTGTAGGTTTTTTGGTACATTTTATGGTAATTATTAAGCTATTTAACTTCTTTGAAAAAAGTAAATTCGTATAGATACTTCTTTCTAACTTTGTTTTTTAATTTCATCAACAATTCAATTGTTAAACAAGCTTTGACATTTCGTTGAGCGTCGAGACAAATTGGGATCTATTTTGAAATTTTCTTTCATTATATTGTATTACTTTGTCTTTGAGAAACCTATAACCCGTACTGCAAAATGGTAAGGTGCAGTGTTATTGGTTGCAGAAGTGATGGTGAGAAGAAAATTCCCGGTATATCTTTCCATTTCTAAGTATCATTTATTAGTTTTTTTCCTAGACGTATTTCAATTTACCACTTTTTAGGGTTCCGTATCTCAAAGAGAAAAAACAGAACCCTTATAGGTCGCTTTGTTGTCCATCTATCTGTACTTCTGTCAAGACCTTTTTCTCTAAGACGCGTGAAGGGATTAAGCTGAAATTTTTGTCAAATACGGAGGTCACTTACGTCTTGATGCCTTGAAAATTACACTTATAAGTTAACGCTATAAAAAGTTATAGCCAATTATGCACAAATTTTGTATGAAAACGTACTTTGTCGAAAACCAAAAAATTATCGGGTACTTCCCGTTGACCTGGAGTTGTGAAATTTGGCAACAAGTAAGAACTTATAGAACATATGTTGTGTGTAATCTGTGTAATTTGTCTATGACAGGTTTTAATATTGTCTATGGTTATGGTTTTGTTCATGTCCTGTTCCAATAAAGTCATCAAGCAAGCAATACGCATTTTCTATGATCGAGAACCCCTACAAACAAAGAGCAAACTTATACAACCAAACATGTGGTCGAGAATCGAGCCGGATCAAAAACACGACTTAGGGTGCTTTTATAAAGAAGCAGGTTCCCAGCGCCGACAATTTCGGTGCCGATCGGCGCTGGTCCGAGCAGGTTGCACTCGTATAAAGAATCAGGCAAATAGGCCTGTAGTGACCATCATGTCGTCGACTTCATTGGACGATGACGTATTTATTTTGGAAAACAGTTATTTAAAATGTAAAAAAAATAAGAACAGTTAGTGTTTCTAACATTAATATGAAAAGAAAAAAATATGGAGCATACTATCAATTATTTGAAGACATTACGTGCAATGAAGACAAGTTTTTTGATTATACGAGAATGACAAAAAATACATTTTCCTACGTATTAAATAAAATTGCACGCCGATATTGCTCTCAGGGGGCTGATTTTTTCCGACTAAGTAAGTAAGACTAAGTAATATAACTATAACTGTCAAGTAGACAGTTATCGTTATATTATAACCAAATTATAAAAAATCCCTATAAATTTTAACTTATGTTATTCTTATATGAAGGCTATATTACTGTAAAGTTTCATGAAAATCCGTTCAGTAGTTTTTGTGTGAAAGAGTAACAAACACACTCACAAACTTTCGCATTTATAATAGTAGGATTAGTAGGATGTGAAAGTTTGTATGTTAATTAAAAGTGGAAATAGTATTAAAAAACGTGTATTATTTACAAATAGAACTAAATAGTAATTACGTAATAATATCAGTGCACTTAATATATTTTCTATAAAGTAAGTAATATTATTTTTAAAAAAATGGGTATTTTTTATGTTTTAAGTTTATTATTAATGGTGAAACACCTCAATCGTGCCGGCCCAAGTGCTGCTACATGCATGCATGCATCGTGGCACTGCCAAGAATATTAACATTTATTTGAAAAAACAATGTTTCAAGAACACAAGTCTTATACGAGTATGACACGAGATACATTGTCCTGCATTTTTAAAATGCAATGGACACCCTACGTACCGGTAAATGCTTGAGCCGGCTCGAGTCGGCGCCGGAAGTCCGCGCGTGCTACCAGTACGCGCCGAAAACCTGCTTCTTTATAAGTGAGCCCATAAGATAACATTGCAAAACGTGTCGGCGCCGGGAACCTGCTTCTTTATAAAAGCACCCTTACGACGTTTTGAGAACTGAAAGCGTAAGCGTAAAAGGACAAAGGAATGCATTCGAAGCGTCTCGACTCGTGAAAAAGCAAAGTGAATTAAAGTATTAATATGGCTAACTAGTATGTGTAAACAAATTTGTAAATGTGGACTACATAATATTATCTCAAAGGAACATTAATAAGTGTTTAGTGTAATAAATCAGTGTGAACATTAACATTCTTTGTGTAAATTACGAACATCATAAAAAACAGTGCAATAAAACTTTAAAATATTCAATTAAGCTTTCCTGGACATTTCAAAAGTATAAAATATGCCTAATACATGTGAACAATTAATGGCGACGCTGGAAGATATGGCACTTTTAATGCAAAAAGCACAAATTAATTTAAAAAAGTGTTCGAAACAACGCCTCACAAAGGATTATGTGGAAGCACGTTTGAAATCTATTAATCAGTATTGGGAAACCTTTAAGAACGCTCATAATGAGTTGATAAGATGTATACCTAAAGAAAAACGTAAGGATTTTCCTTATTTTGTTAACGAAGAGTATTTCATCAACGAAGATTTGTATTTATGTATTTAGGCCGATTTGGCGGACATTTTGGCAACGCTAACTAGATCGCAAAACATGGACGCCGGAAATGCTTCGACCAACAGTACAGCAGTAAATTTCGAATTGTCATCGCAAGTGAAATTACCGAGAATCACATTACCTAAATTTACTGGCAGTTATGATGAGTGGCCAACTTTTCAAGATTTGTTTGTATCACTTGTACACAATAATGATTCAATTAGTTAAGTTCAAAAATTATATTATTTGAAGAGTAGTATGGAGGGCGAAGCTGAAGCATTATTAAAACATATTCAAGTAACAGAAGCTAATTATGGTCAAGCATGGGATATTCTTGGAACCAGGTATGGAAATAAACTGATGATTGTAAATTCCCTTTTGAAAAAACTATTTAATCAAAAAAGACTACTATTTCAAACGTCTAATAATTTAAAATCTTTATTAGACACTACAAATCAATGTTTGAATAGCTTAAACAATCTAAAGATACCAACGGGAACCTGGGATCCTATTATAATATTTCTTATCACTCAGAAGTTAGACCCAGAGTGACACCGAGACTGGGAGCAGTATTCTTATAAAGATAACTCACAAGAACTACCTAGCTGGGGAGATTTAGTCAATTTTTTGCAATCAAAATTTAGAACTTTGGAATTAATTACTTCACCGGTACAGTCAAGAGAAAAAATATATAAATGTAAGGAATATACAGTACATCTTTCAACATCAGGAACAAACAAAAATAGATCCTGTTTATTATGTAATGAAATACACACATTAAGCCATTGTAAGGGGTTCGCAAAAATGGAACAAGAAGCCAGAAACAAATTTGTACAAGCAAAGAAACTATGTTTTAATTGTCTATCACCACATCACACTGCAAGTAAGTGTCGTTTACAAATGTCTTGTCATGTGTGCCACAAGCGGCATCACACATTACTTCATCAAGTGAGACAGCCAGTCTCAAATACATCTCAGCAAGGAGATGTAGAAGCTCGTCTTGTTCAAAGAGAAGACTATGCAAATGTTGCCTCATCAAACGTCGCGTATGCAACACATTATGCTACAAGTACATCAACCGCACTTTTAGCCACTGCGTTGGTGCCAATTGCAGGGGAGTCGGGATGTACCACCATGCTGCGCGCGTTAATAGATAATGGATCACAGGCAACATTAATCACCGAGAGGGCTGCCCAGTTACTCAAGCTTAAGAAGGTACCTATCAAAGGACAAATCACTGGAGTCGGTCACACCAAAACAAGAATTAAGTATGCAACAGAAGTAAATATATTATCAAGATATGATGAGACATTAAACATAAAGGTTAAAGCTTATATCATGCCTACAAGACTCACCTCACAATTACCATCTGCTTCAATTTTCACCTCCAACTGGTCTCACCTTGAAAATCTCGACCTGGCAGATCCAAGTTTTAAGCAACCAGGCCGAATAGATATGTTACTGGGTGTAGATGTGTATGCCCAAATCATGGAGGGTGAAATTATCAAAGGCCCACCAGGAACACCAAGCGCTCATAAAACTAGTCTTGGATGGATCTTATATGGAATTGTGAGTAATCAAGAAATAGGAGTAGAAATAACAATTATGCATCATGAAGTTAAATTAGACAATCTGATCAAGCAAATGTGGGAACTAGAATCAAATGAGAAGCGAACACTTACATATGAAGAAAGAAGATGTGAGGAAATTTATGAAAATACACATATAAGAAACAAAGATGGTAACAGTCCACTGAAAAGGAAATTGATAATGTCACGATACATGGATTCTGCGATGCTTCTACTAAAGCCTACGCAGCTGTAGTATATATGAGAGTAGTAAATCAAAACGGAGAAGTAAAAACTGGAATCATTGCTGCAAAATCACGAGTAGCACCCGTCAAACCTGTAACACTTCCTAGATTGGAGTTATGTGGTGCATTACTACTAGCCAAACTTCTGAAACAAAAAAGGAGGAAAGAAAAACTAAACTAACTAATCTCAATATAGAAATTCATGAAATAGAAAAGAGTATAGTAAATCAATTTGGAACCTTTGAAACACTAATGGAATTGCTTAAAATGTTAACATACTGTAAGAGATTTTTAAACAACAAAAGGCTACAAGGCAAACTTACTGCGATCACTACAAATGAATTAGACAACTCTTTAAATATTTGCATTAAACTTAATACAAGCAGAAAATTAAAAGACTAAAAGAAAATAAACCTGTAAAAAAAGATAGCAAATTGAAAACACTAGATCCTTACCTTGATGGAGATTTTATTCTCAGGGTGGGCGGAAGATTAAGACATTCAAACCTGAAAGAATATAGTAAACACCCGGACATTTTTGATAGGGGAAGCTCCTGTTACCGTACCAAATCCTAATTTGCAAAATGTAAAAGTGTCACATTTATCTCGATGGCAATATCTGCAAAAACTTCTGGCCGATCTATGGCACCGATGGCAGAATGAATATCTATCAACATTACAGCAGAGAGCTAAATGGCAGAGCAAAAATAAGGAGTTTGTTATTGGCGATATAGTTTTAATAAAATCTGAAAACCTGCCACCTGGGAAATGGATACTAGGGCGCATTGTAGCCAAACATCCAGGGGCCGATGGTGTAACTCGTGTTTACAGTGTTAAGAGTAAGGAAAATGTAGTACAAAGAACGGTAAATAAACTATGTCCATTGCCTATTAGTATTGAAACTGATGTGTAAAATATTGTACTGTTTAACAAATTGTTGTACTATTAACTTAGGTAAAAGCGTTTGTGAATTTAAATACTTAACTTAAACTTTTAATTCATATATTTCATGAACATGTCAATCTGTCATAATTTAATCGAAATACTTTTCTACTTAAATCTAAACGAATGTATGTATACCTTATATGAATGTATCTAAATTTTCTAAATCTATAGAGCAAATGTTGTAAAATTAAAGTATTTTTATTGTTGTGTAGGAAAGGACTTAGTCGTCCTTTGGTGGGCGGTATGTTGTGTGTAATCTGTGTAATTTGTCTATGACAGGTTTTAATATTGTCTATGGTTATGGTTTTGTTCATGTCCTGTTCCAATAAAGTCATCAAGCAAGCAATACGCATTTTCTATTATCGAGAACCCCTACAAACAAAGAGGAAACTTATACAACCAAACAACATATATAGATAAGAATAAATCTGAAAACTAGTAAATTATATGTAGATCATTGGAAAAATCATTATCAACTTATAACTGTAATTCGTTGCCCATTTGATTAAATATATATATTCGCATATGTTGAAATTAGTGAGGAACATTCTTGGAGAGAAAACTTTTCTTAATAATATGAGTGGTCATCAAATTTCTTAGCGAATATTTTAAACCTTCATGAACTCCAGCAAAATGAAGGCCTTCACTTGGCTAATAAATTAAGAACCCAACACGTGCAATATGCCAAACAAATTATGAAAGTACGTTTAGCATCACAGACTTTTAGCAATTCGGTTGCCGAAGCGATTCAGTTTTGCGATAAAGAACTGAATTTGCCCGAATTTAATTCGCCAGAAGCGACCGTAGATTTTATTAAAAATTTTAATAATCTGTTCGCTATTTTAAATAGCCGTAATTTCAACACTTTCTCTTTTAAAAAGCCAGTAAATACAAACAATGTAGTACATTTAGAATCTTTCCTTGATAAAATGTACAAATACTTGGTTGGTCTCCAATTATATCGAAAACCAGTAATTATGCCAAACAGAAAAACTGTTTTTTTTTGGGTTTCCTTATATGCATAAATAGTCTCAAAATTATCTATCGTAGATTAAGCATTTATTCTAAAGAACTAACATCATACTTTTTTTTTTTTTACTGCAACAACTATTAAACTCTGGAATGCATTGCCAAACCAGATAAGGCAAGCTTCTACCATAAACATATTTAAAAATCTTATTAAAGAGCACTATTTAAATTCATAATTAATTTCGCATTGAATTTGTTAGTTTCTTTTCAATTTTGTTTGATTTTTTTTTTTTTTTTTTATCGTTTTTATTCTTCTTCTTTTTTCTCCATCTTGACTCCTTCATCTTTTTCCTGAAGTTAATCGTCATTATTTTTGCTCCATCCAAGGTATGACGTTTATTATTATTACTAGTTTATATTTTTGTTTTTTAATATGTTATTGATTTTTGTTCTAAATATGTTACATAATATTAAGCACCCGATATTCTCCAAGCAATACATTTTATCAAAATAATGGTTGCCTGGAAGATATCGCTCTGTAGCGATAAGGCCGCCACATTGTACTGTCCATTAGTTATAGTTTTCATGTACAAATATTTGTATTGGTGTGTACAATAAAGTTTTATTTATTATTATTATTATTATTATCATACATCGGTGGATTTATTGTGAGGAAATTGAGAAAATCCATTAAATGTGGAGATTGTTTATATCTCTCGTATCAGAAAAATATTTCGGGATAATAGAAAATAGAGATAAAGGAGGACTAATTTATCCCTCGAAAGATGTTCTGTATGTGTGAATATTTGAATGCTGTGGAATCGAAATTCCAAAATATAAAATTTGTATTGTCTGTTTGTATAGGACACCAAACTCTGACGTCAACAAATTTTTAAGCACATTAGACTCCTTGTTATTCGAACTATCCATAAATTCA
>LUGF01046968.1:21169-40601 GCA_001625245.1 Calycopis cecrops
CCCGCCGTAACTGCCACCCAGCCAATTAGAGTTAACTGCTCTGGTGATCTGCTAACAGACTTATCTATGTAGGTGGTGTTATGGCTGTGTAAACACTAATCGCTATATTCACGCCTTAACTCCTGATTATCTCTTCTTTTTGTGATATTTAATAAAAATCATCACACACTCAAACAAATAGTTTATAAGATCATTTCCAAGTCACTCCTGGATGTTCAATATATATTTCAAGATAAGTTTGAAACTTCCATACGAGCTCGAATCTTTTTAGTAGGTCACGGTCGTACAGCCTACGAGGTTGTGACATCGTTTATTCGACTGAATACATCCACTATAGAGCCCACCTTCTACTTCAAGTCAGCTCTAGAATTACGTCAACATGTTCCATCTATACAGTTACAAGCTGTTCGTTATATAATTAATAATTATACAATTTTAATTTATTTTCAAAATTATTGTTGTTTTTATATTATGATGACTACCGACGCCCATCGACATTGTTACGCAGATGCGTTGCCCTCCTATCATCCTCCCCTCCCCCCCGATGGGTCACCGGCTACTCACGAATCACACGAAACGCGACAGCGACGCTGTCACTTTACGCCGGTATCAAGTGAGCGACTAGGTATTTCCCCGGTCGTGCCGGCCCAATTTCGTGGCACAGGAGGATGTAGTGTCATGCACCTTGCATGGCACTACCTCCTCCTATGCGACATCGCACTACCTCTTCTTAAAATTGTGGATGCTTTCTGCTCTGATTGTGAATGTTGCTCTATCTAATTCTTTAGAAGTTTAAAATGTAATGGATTATTTGCAGTCTAGAAGAGTTTTTAAATTGATCTGGACGTTTGGGTACACGTGGGAGATCTTCAAATTTATATTAACCGTTTTAACTCTTAAACTAGGAGTTACGTTTTATTGGACATGCAACACAAGACAGATAAGAGAACACAAAGGCGAAGTGAGAACAAGTGTGAACAAACGAAGCAAGTTGTAAACTATAAAGTTTCAGTGTCCGCGGCGCACCCCGCACCCCGCACCACGCTCGTAGTACAATCTTTATTGAACGTGTTCGAGCTATAAAGTTTCATATCTCGACGTATCGCTGCTAGTTAACACGTTGTGTCATGCTACTAGCAATGTAGCAAACATTGCGATCGGCTGGAGATGGGGGATGAAAAAATTGAGGCGATGCGGTGAATAGAGTTCTGCTGTCACAATATGGCCCAATTATTCGTTTGCTCCTTTATGTTATAAAAACTACACGAATGACTTCGCCTTTACTCTAGAGAATAGGAAATTGAGATCAAAGGATGATAGTAGGCGGATGATAGTAGGTAGGTAGGCAAAGGCGGCATGATAGTATTCTGATACAAGTTACAATTGTAGCCCTTAAGACCTTCAGTTTAACATGTAATTTGACCGAATGGTGTCATCAATATTAATTGCAGTCGAATCGGGTCGGCATCTAAACAATGGCTGTGATATAGTGCTTCGTTCGAATTCCTGAGAGATGAATCGATTATTGATATTTAATAAATAATTAAGTGGTGGTAAGGAGGTGAATACATAATCCTCACAGTCAATGATAATGTGAATGTTTATGGACCGTAACAGTTCAAAATTCCGACTGCTCTTTTTGCCGCCAATAGTGCGCCACTTTGTGGAAGAAGTTTTTATACAATATAAGGGGGCAAACGAGAAATTGGAGGCATTTTCATGACTATCGGCGCCCATAGAGGCATAGAGGTTACACAGATGAGTTAGTTGTCCTCCTTTCTCCTTCTCCCTCCATGGGCCACCGGCTTCTTACACACCGCACGAACACGACAGTACAGCTGTCACTGGTTTCGAGTAAACGAGAGGTCCCTCCGGTGGTGCCGGCCCATTCGGCTGCATGTAAGCATGTAGTGTGGCACAACCTTTTACTAAAGCTAAAATACAAAATAATTGTTTACTTCATTTTAATCTATCAACAATTATATTATTATGATGTTTGTCTTCCCTAAAATACTCCATACAAACGAGCGCGAATCTCTTTTCGTGGCGTTATAAAGTGGCAGACATTTTTCAGTAAATCTTGGTAAAGTGTTACTCGGCTCTACAATTGGATTGGCTCCAACGTGTAAGTAATTCGACTGAGTAAATTTACTTCATTTATTTCAAGCTCTTTGTTAACATAATTTATGCGGGCTGTTATTTAGTCTGTTATTGTATTAAGTACAATCTATGTATCAATATACTTCTATACGCGCGCTTGATATGGGCAAGTAAGCTAGCAAGAGCGTTACAAAAATCACACAACCGTCGAGGCTCTACGGGCGAGGCCAATGGAAATAGTCATTCAAATTCAAAATTCAAATTCGATTTAAGCAAAACTTTTTTGTGTATTTAAAAAATAAATATCATATGACATGTTATGTCATTGTAACTACGGTAATGAAAATCAATAATTAAATTTTACTTCGGTTGTGTGGTCTAAAGCACACTATTGTTTTATTAATTAATTTAATTGAAGTGTATTAGACAATTTTTAATATATTTCAAAGTTACGCAATTAACTGTTGCAAATTTAAAAAATATTTTTTATTTTATAAGACAACTATAAGACGGCAAGTCTAGAAAGAACTTTGCTCTCTGGGCGGACAAACCATCGCCATCATATTAATAAACACATAAACAATATGGAATTTGACAGATGTCAGTTTAATACTAGGTTAATACTTGGATAAAGTTAATCTATGTATATTAATAAGACCCTGAAAGTATTAATATTAAGTAGTTAGGTCTTTATATATTAAACTAGCAGCGACCCGCAGCGCGCCGTTTCACCCGCGTAAATTTCGATCCCCTAAAAATAGAAAACCATCCCATCCAATATATTATATATAGGAACATTTTTTGGGGATAATAATTATCATACGTTTTAATCCAATTTACGATATATGTGTGTGTCAAATGTATATATATTTATTTTGTATATATTTATATAACTACATAGGAGTGGTTACCTGAAATACCATAGCCTTCACATTTAAGACAGTATTGTTTGAGCAAAATGCAGTAATGCAGTAGGCACTACCTCTTGTTAAAATTTTATACAATAATATTTTCTTCATTATTTTTAAATTCGCAATCTTATTTAAATATATAAGATGCAGTTTTGTGATGCTATGCTCGGTATTCGAGGCACGCGGGGACGGAACACTTTACTGCATTCTGACCGCAAAATAGTTTTAATGGAGCCGGCTCTGGTCTGCGCGAGTGGCTCCGCGGTTTATTTGCAGGAGGCAGTACACTGACAATATGACTATTGAAGTAAATCGCTTTTATACTCTACAATTTTAATTCACCCTTTTCCATTATTCGCGCAGAATGTTACAGCGAATAATATCTTTCACGTCGGATTTTCAATAACGTTGCTTGTTTTTCTTTCCTTTTATTGGATCGCATAAAAATCTTATATTTGATGCAACGTTTTTATTGCGCAACTTCGGAGTCGGAGATTTTTGGTACCAACGACCTCTGAATACAGTTTTCTGCGTGCTAGATTGAAGAGGTTACACAGTGTATTGAGTTTTTAGTATTCTTAACCGATCTCTAGCTGCACTTGTAAGAGGTAGTGCCTTGCATGCAGCCGAATTGGGCCGGCACGACCGGGGAGGTACCTCTCGCTTACACGAGACCGGCGTAAAGTGACAGCTGTGCTATCGCGTTTCGTACGGTGTGTAAGTAGCCGGTGGCCCGTGGAGGTGGGAGGAGAAGGGCAGCGCATCTATATAGCCTCTATGTGGATATCTATGGGCGTCGGTAGTCATGAAAATACCACCGACTGCTCGTTTGCCCACCTATAACAACCCCCATACAAAAAGATAATAAAAATACTTAGAACTGGCCCTTATAATAAATATTTCGCCGATCTCCATATACACTTTTCTGCAGAGTTGCATAGACAATAGACAACACTTTTAAATATAATTACTTCACTTATCTCTAGGTGTATTTATACAAGGTTGATAAAAGCGAGAGGCATTAAATGAAACATATTTAGTGGATCATTTTCAGGCTACACAACAAAAATCAGTTCAATCAGAGCAAAAGTTTAGCCGCAGAAATTTTCAAATTTTTTTTATCACTTCGTATACCCTATATCGTCAGCTATCCGCAAGGCCAGCTGACTAGAGTAATTCACCCCGTGCGATGCTGCTCGCTGTCGTCGTCAGTCAAAGCTTGTTTCCATTTTATCGCTACCTTAAAAAGAAAGTATTTTCGTATACTTTTCGTATTTTTTTTGTAATAGTTTCGGAGTACGAACAGTAGGCACTTACCCCCTTATTAATAAACATAGAATAACTTTATCCAAGTAATAACCTAGTGATAAACTGACATCTGTCAAATTCCATACTTTTAATGTGTTTTTCAATATGGAATTTGACAGATGTCAGCTTATTACTAGGTTATTACTGGGATTAGGTTATTCTATGTTTATTAATAAGGGGGTTAGAGTGTACGTAGTTTCATTTAGTGCCCCTCGCATTTATCAACGTTGTATAATATGTATGCTAGATACTTAGTTCTTACTAAATAAATGCAAACGAATTACACCTAAAGCTGACCACCCTACAAGGGGCCTAGACAGACCTAAATTACATTTACATGGACATAGCTGACCTGTAGATATACTTTGATGTCGTGTCAATGCAGCTCATCGATACCGTGGTGACTGACAGCTTGGCAAGATGGCGGGGAGCCACTGGATGCAAGTGGCTCCCCGCCACCTATATAATTCGATTGTCTCTTTTTATTCTGTACTGAAGGCATAATCTAATAACTATGTTAACTAACAAACAAATAACTAGGTTCACATCTAGTTATTTGTTTCCTAACTAGATTTATATCTAAAAACAGCACACAACTAACTAGATTTATGCAGCATACTCTTACTATATACCACCATATTATATATGTAACTGAAATATTTTGAAACTAGCGTTTGCCTGCGCCTTCGTCTGCTTAAATATTAAGACAACTAGTCCTCTTCCAACAAGGCAACATTGAAACTCCAATCTAATTTAGTTGAGTAAATTTCTGATACGCACAATCAAACAAAGGTAATAGACAGTCAAAATTCTAAAAATTAACGTTTTCTTTTTTACAGTGCCAAAAAATATTATTTATTAGAATAAAACGTTTCAGTGATACACATTGAGCAGTTTTAAATGTTTCAATTGAATGTGAATCAAATGTGAAATATATCAAATGAGATTGTGGTTATTATTAAAGTAAATTTATGAATTAATTTATAGTTAAAGCTAGTTTAAGTATCCTTGTTGTTTCACGTACGTAATATTACGATAATGAAAACCCAGCGACCCCAACACAGCGGGCTGAATGTGGAGCAAAGTGAAACTCTGAGGTTAAACGCGAACTTGCCAAGTAAAGTCTGCTACGCCGCTTAGCTTAAGTGCAATATGATAGTAGTGCGAAGTGTATAGTCCATTTATTAAGTTTGTTTTCTTCTTTCTATCTTAAGACAACTGTAGCCTATCTATAAAATTCAGATGAAATGCACGTGAAATCAATATATTCTAGCTATTCGAGTGTTTTAATTATAATATAAAATAGTATGTTGACAGCGATATCTATATAAATCATAATGATAGATTGGGTACTGACTTTCTTTCATAATGTAAAGATTTTTCGAACTCAACCCCTAAGGGGCTAAAGTTTATCAATAATATGAAGAGGGTGTAACATTGTATTAGCCTTAAAGCAATAAAAACAATAATGCTCTATAATATTTATTCCAATAATTTCATTGAAATTCCTTATTGAAATCAAATCACGCAGTAACCTGGTATCTTGAAACACATTTCAGTCACTTTATAATTGAGTTACCCCTCACAAAATATCCTTAAGCAAAAGGAAAGATATACAAGATTGTCGAGGCTTCAGAAAAGTTCCATCACTAATAGTAATAACAGTTGCTAATATTCCATTGTCATCTCAACAAAGGGTTTTCGTATGATCCACGAGAATTCTATTGCGAGTATGTAATGGCGAACGCTTTTAGTTATATCAAATCAATACAGGCATGAAAGGAGGCTGTATTTTCTCTGGTAATTTATAAAGGATATTTCACGTCTTTGATCTAAGTGGCCACCATTATTGCGTCGTACATCATCGTAAGCACCAGCATCAGATAGCACGATTTATGTTTCCGAAATGTGATAAATAATTTACACCTATATCCTCGTTTTATATTGATTTTAGTTGACATGAATGACTCTCTTAGAATACTTATACTATTTAAACTATATCATTATAACGGTTAATAATAGTAGTAAATCGAATGAAATAGTGTGCTTTACATAACTCCTTACAAGGCTTAATATCACTTATGTCTTTCAGCACTGATTTGAACGATTTTGAACGAAAATAGAACGTATGTTATTCTCGCTATATGTAAAATAGCGAGTATAAACGGCGCGCTTTTTGAAGTAAAACTTCGAGCGCTAGACGTGGTGAATAAGCTGGGTAGAGCGTTACAAAAATCACACATCGGGCTAGGACCAATAGAAGTTGTCATTCAAATTCAAAATTCAAACTCGATGTAAGTGAAACTTTTTTGTATGTAAAAATAAATATCTAATGACATGTTATGTTATTGTAACTAGGGTAATGAATTTGTGTAATAATTATTAATTAAGTTTTACTTCAGTTAAGTGGTCTAAGGCACATAATTTCTATAATTAACATTTATTTTATGTTAACTATTTAGATGAAGTAATAGCAGATATGAATCCAGAACATGGTGTTGCGGACGTCCTCCTCAACTGCTCGTTTTCCCCTATTAGCTAAAAAACATACTTCCATTGAAGAGCAAGTGCCGCCCCGGCACAGAATTGTACCGCCCATTGCGATGACGGGGCAGGGCAGGACGTCATAAATTATTGCAGAGCAAAACCTTATCCGTTTCTTTATGGTTTCGAGAATTTATAGCGGGGACGCTTTATACCATTGGGATACACAATTATTTAGTAATATAATGTTCTTTGGTCTTAATGCTCAAAGACGATTCACATTTGGACAGGACACACTACGACAAGTGCAACGTGAGTGTGATAAAACTAAAATCACAGATTTTGGGATGCCATATTTTTTTATGGTATAGGGGGGTATACGAACAGTCAGAGCCATTTTAACGAGTACCGACGCCCATAGACATCCGCATAGTGGCTATACAGTTGCACTGCCTTCCTATCTCTTCCCACCTCCATGTGCCACCGGCTACTTACTCACGGTTCAAAACGCGATAGCTAGATAGATTTTCATATTTATAATATAAGTAGTGACGACCAGGCTGGCAGTGGTACAAGGCTCAGATAAGTGGAGCGTGTCGCGGGTTCGAATCCCGCCTTGGTCATGGATGTTTATCTATGTATTATATGTATTTCTTTAATAAAAATCTTAAATATAAAAAAAATTATATATTTCCGTTGTCTAGTACCCGTAACATATAACATACGATACTTAGCACGGTGCTAGGCTAACGTGGTGTGTCAAGTTCACATATATTTATTTATTTAAATAGTAACTTCAACATAATTCAAGAAATGATTATCAACTTCCACAGTATAAATAACGATTATGTATGTGGATAAATAATTATGTTCCCTGGTACTTGAGTAGACTCAACCATCTTAAGAATGGATACCTATATCATATTATGCATTACTTATAATGTCTTTCTTAGGTTGCAAGCTCTTAGTCTACAAAATATAATAATAGGTATATCTACTTTGTTTCAAGTTATGGATTATTTTTTGACGTATATTATTATACTGGCTGCGCCCCGCGGTTTCACCCGAGTAAATTTCGATCTCGTGGAAAATCATCTCATGGCATCCCATAGGAACATTTTTTCGGGATAAAAACTATCCTATGTGCTAATCCAATTTACTCTCTATATATGTGCCAAGTTTCATGAAAATCGATTCGGCACCTTTTGCGTAAAGGAGTAACAAACAAACAAACAAACATACAAACTTTCGCATTTATAATAATGATAGGATATTGAAGTTTACCCTTAGACTTTTTTAACACGCGTGTATAGTAAATATGAGATGTAAAATCCTTGTATTATTATCGTATTATAAGAAGTAACTAATAAATACTATACGCCTAAATACGCTCGACTTTGGGCGATCGATGTGATAAATAAATTTAATTTTATATTTCTTGGCACGAAATGTAATATTCAACCTATTATCTCATAACGACTACTTTTAATATTCTATTACATTGCATGATGTACTCTGACGCCGACTTCCTAATTAGTTCTGTACAAGAGAGTTTCAGCACCTAACGACAATCACGATGAAAACTTTTGTACTCAATTAAAAATGAAAATGTAATCTTTGCGAGTACGTGTCCTTCGCGTTGATGTAAATAATTATCACCATAATCAGCAGCAGCTGGAGATCACCCCTGTTCAGTGGCGTAACTATGCCGCTCGAGGCCCGTGGCAAATTCATCGGATGGGGGGCCCAGCCGATGAATTTTGAACACAAAGAAAGAACACAAAAAAGCTTTTTTTAGGGAATCTCCTCTGATCGGGGGCCCCTTCGGGCTGGGGGCCCGTGGCATTTTGCCGACTTGCCACCCTGTAGTTACGCCACTGCCCCTGTTGGGTTCCCCCCCACTCAGGAATTGGTCACAAGCTACTTGCATTTAGCGGCTCTCCGCGATTGTTGACCAGGTCATCAGTTCACAATATAGCCAAACCTAATATACCTAGGTATATATATACCAAAATTCAGGGGATGAGCCCCATCCAATGAATTTCACGGCAATTTTAAAAGCAAACTCTTTAGTTTTTAACTGGTACCGTCACCCCTCTGTGATTGCTCAATAGAAGGCGACGAACATGAACAAACCGCACATCACATCCTATGGGAGTGTAGTCTCTGGCAAGCTGAGAGAAATGTAATGCTCGATAACATTCGTAGTGTTATTGGAGTAGTCTATTATAGCGACCTCGTGGTCAATTAAGAAACTTTCGAGCGTTCAAACAATTTTGTCATAAAAATTAGTGGCAGTAAACAAATATAACTCAATCATAATAATACCCCTGATAACAACAAAGTTTCCATGTCAATTCATTCATTTATATTTCCGTGTATTTCCGGCATATATAGTAGCCGGGCTTCACCATGCTGCTCTCTCTACTTCTTGGCTTATTTAATCATTGCAATCTTGTACTGTCTCCCGCTTTGACTAATCAAAGCGGGAAATTGGAAAGGAGGGAAATTGGAATTACTTCCTACTCCTACTACTTTCTTCTGATTAAATTCGTTGCGGGTCCCAAGACAGATTTAGCTTTTCCTTCGGGCTCCCTGCGATCATATCAAAGGGTCAAGTGCGGTTGCCGCTGTCGATCCTGGCGACACAGGAGTAGTAGCGGTGGGAACGAGTGGTGGGCCAAAGCCCGATAAAAAATCCAACGAACTTGCCACGGGAGTAGAGCGATATACCTAGTTACGCCTCCTCTAAGGATCCATACAAAACATAAAGGTTTCCTTTCGCACATAAATAGAATGTAATCTCATACTACGCCAATCTTTGATCAAGATATCGTATACTGCGCTATATCACCATCGTCACAAACCAAGTGCCTACTAATGTCATTCGAGCCCCAGTGTCAATGAGGCAGCGTGCAGCGGTGGCAAGAGACACTTAGTTTTTGCGATATCGCTTTTAAGATAGAATCTCCGCGACGCTATTCACCCGAAATAGTACTTTAAAGAGTTCATTAATGAGTTTCGTTGTGCGAGACTAGTTTGTCGATATTGAAACCACTGTATTTATAATATACTAACTTCCGCCTGCAGCTTCGCCCGCGTGGATTTCGAATCTCAAAAATGGAGGAGGTTCTCAATTCTTCGTAATGTTTTTTAATGTATGATGATACGCAGGTGGTCCTATTGCCCTGTCACGATGTGATGATAGGATCCTGGTGAAATTGTAGGAATTCCTTAAATATTATAGGCATCTCAAGGAAAGCACGCTTGCTCGCCGAGCTTTAAATGTTTCACTGTTTATTACTTCTAACGACGATATCCCAACTAACATTTTAATTTGGATAAAAATTAATACTATAAAGAAAATTGCTTAGAAATAACGTAATGTTTTAAATTACAATTTTAACATACAAGGTGGATACAAACCAAAGGCATTAAATTAAACCACATGTACTATAAGTACCTACTGTTAATCGGAGACCATTAAAAAAAAGTTTACGACAAGTATACGAAAATACTTTTTTCAAACAAGTTAAATAGCGAAAAAATAAGGAAAACTTGTAAACACTCTTTGTACGCGCCGCCGCGGCCGCTAGGTAAGGTCGCTAAGCCTCGAACGGGGTGAATGACCCCGACGGACTATAGGCGGCCGCGCGATCGAACAGCTGATGGTACAGAGTGTACGAAGTGAGAAAAAACTTTAGAAAATTCCTGTGGCTAAACTATTGCTCCGATTGATCTGATATTTGTTGTGTAGCCTGGAAATTATACTCTAAATATGTAGTTTAATTTAATGCCTCTCGGTTGTATCCACCTTGTATAAGTGGTTATTGTAAGTGTACCGTATCTCGGACTTTTTTGAGCATTTTTATAGATGTTGAATTGGTATGTAATGTATGTAATAGTACCTCGAGTAGTACAGTACTCACCTATATCTTGGCTAGTTTCTGTGGCGTTTGCGTGGAAAGCTCCCAGTTGGCGAGATTTTTTGCGATCTCTTCAACATTTAACGCCATATTTCTGCATTGTAAATTATATACCTACTTAACCCTTACTCAACGATCACTCATTCTACTGTTGAAAACCGTATAAAAATAAAATCAGAAGTTTCTGAGTTTATCGCGTTGAGACAGACAGAAAGTCGCGACCGAGCGACTTCTTTTTATAATATGTATAGATTTATAAAATTTTAAAATATTTAGTAAGAGGTGCTGCCAAAATGCAGTCGAATTGAGCCGGCACGACCGGGGAGGTACCTCTCGCTTACACGAGACCGGGGTAAAGTGACAGCTGTGCTGTCACGTTTCGTTCACTGTAAGTAGCCGGTGATTCATGGAGATGGGAGGGGAGAGACGGGCAGCGCATCTGTATAGCCTCTATGCGGATGTCTACGGACGTTGGTACGCATGAAAGTGGCGACTGCACGCTTGCCTTCTACACCATTAAAAAATATACGTAGCTAATATATTCAGTGTTGTTATGTAAAAGTGAAGTTTTGATGAAAGAGTTCCGCAGATGTTCTCGAGTCAACTTCCATAACGTTTGAGTAATCAAAGCTATCTCAATTCATGTATCCTTAAGCTGGGTATCCACTTGAGGCAGCCTCGGACCGAGCAGCTGCCTCGACCTGAGGCAGATCTAGTGGAGACCGTGCCGCGAGTCGAGGCTTGCCGCGACTTGAACCAAACGCGGCGGCCGCGCAGCGAGCCAAATCGTGTCGGTAAATGGCCATGCTCAAAGACGCCTCACACTGAGGCGTGCGTTCAGTGGAGACGGACGTACGTGTGCTCGGACGCGAGCGACAAAATGGATAACGAGAAATGTATCGAATTAATTAAGTTGTATGAAAACCACCAACATTTGTGGGATCCAACTTCACCGCATTAATATAATAAACATTTGAAAGAAGATTCTTGGAAAATAATAAGCAACGAAATGAAACTGACGATATATTTCCTTAATCCACTATCGATGTTTCCGTTTCTTATGTTGCCGCTTCCTTTTGTAGTGACTAATTACTACTAATGCTGCAGCGACTTTACGTGCGTCAATCATGGTGGTTAATGAGGAATTGTGAAAATCGTGGCTCGGGTTGAGGCATGCCGCTCGATACGATATTACGTGTGCTCAAGTGGAGACACATGTACTTTCCTCAACCCGCGGCACGCTCAGAGTGAGGCAGATCGCCACGAGGCTGCGCAAGTGGATACCCAGCTTTACACTAAGATTATATTAATACTAATATATAATAATAATATGAAACTTAACTTATTACCTATCAAGTTCCCGTGAAGTTAGGAGCAGTCATTATGTACCCCGTCTTACAGTCTCTTGGGTAATTTATAATTTAGTGTAATAATACAGTAGGTAACTATGTACACATTATTAAATATGTATGTATTTACGTAAGGTGTTTGTTCAGTCTTCAAAAGTGTCTTTGATGAAGGGCTATTCAAAGTCCTAGTGCATGGAGATTGCAGACGTACCATGGACAGCCGGTGGCTATGCGGAGGAAGCGATTTTGCACATTTTCCTAAATTGCAATGTGATGAGCAAATACTACGCTGGAATATGACAGTATCAGGAGAATACATACCTTTTAGGGTGACAGCACACACGAGACGTTTAGACGCGGCTACCGGCACCTTAAGGTCGCCACACAGTTATCAACTCGTAAAGGGATCGGAAACGTAACGCCTACGCCTAGGCGTCAACCAGGCGTCAACCATCCGGTGCCGATCCGGTGCCGATCCGCTTCCGTTCCGCTACCATCGCACACATATCAACTCGGAAAGGGATCGGAAACGTATCGCCTATCGGTAGGGTGACCAAAAAGTAACCCTGTAATTGTATATAATATAAAACTCATAGGTGACTGACATAGCGATCTATCAACGCACAGCCCAAACCACTGGACGAATCGGGCTGAAATTTGGCATGCAGGTAGATGTTGTGACAGGCATCCGATAAGAAATATATTTAGGTAAACTACGCAAATAGACAGACTGATGTGACGAAACTAACATGCGTGTGAGTTTCCAGTGGCCCATTGTAGGAGGATGAGGAAAGGTGGTGGTGTGTGGATGTCCATGGACGTCGATAGACATAAGTAAAAATAAAAAGCAACACGTAACTGACTCTATGCATGGCCCCCGCGCCCGCAACCCCTTAGTAACCTCCGTTGCCGTGATAACAACCGTTGCCGTGGTAACCACCGATCCTCGCGCCTCACTACCACCGTCCGCTACCATTTTTCAAAATATGTATTAAAAAATATAGTATACTGCAATCAAATATAAGTAACTCTAGGTTTAGAATAGGTAGGCGGGCCAGGTTCAAGTAAAAAAAAAGCTCATTGAGGCATTGAGCATCAATAAACACGACTTTTCGCTATTTGCAATATAAATATTTCAGTCTTGAAAATATAGTATTTTTGCGTAGGAACTATATACAGTATATAGTAGGTACACAGACCTGAAATATAGTGCAATGCTAATACGACCGCAACTGCAAATGCGTCGCTTCCGAGTACTATAAGTGTTCGTGTAAAAACATATTTTAGAAATTACAATTTTGTGTCACTTCACAAGCAAATATTGGTCTACCTTTGGGGCATCCGAAACAATTAAAAGTGACTGATCAGCGCTTTATCGCCTTAAATTTGTGCCATAGATACTAAGATTAGTGTAGTAAAGAAGTGAAAAGTTATAAGAAGTATAGTTGTCATGATCATACATTGTAAATATGCCATAAATATTAAGAAAGATTACTTAGCTTGTGTTTCAAATTGTAAAATATCAACGTAGGCTTTTTTGGCTGTTCTAAGCTATCATACCTTTACCAAATGTAAACGTTACCAATTAATACATGAAGCATGGAGAGGTTTTGTTATTGGTTTCTAATATCTAATTGTCATGTCTGTTTAGTTAAAATCGAGCGCTCGCAAAACACAACGGTCATGGTCATCACTACGGTGATCATAATAGGGGATTTTATTCCATTTGCGCTTCTTAGAATTTTCTTCGAAATTATTTATCTTATATTTTTATTTTTTAAAACTATATATATATATTAACTCTAATAACTAAAATATCTGTGAGTGTTGAAAATGTCTCACCAGCCACCACATATATTTTATAGGATATTTTCAAAGATACTATATTTCTCTGAAGAAATTTTGGTCACCCTAGTACGGAGTGACATAAGCGCGATGACGGCCGGTGAGCCGTTAGCGAGCGGGCCATAGCGGGCCAAAGCGGGCGGATGGTTGACGCCTCGCCGTAAGCCGGTCCCTATCCGAGGCGTTTCCGATCCCTTTCCGATCCGTTTCCCATTAGTGTGCGTTGCACTATGGAGTTTCATACAAAGAATACTGACCGGCTCGAGGTGATCCGTTTCCGATCCCTTTCCGAGTTGATAACTGTGCGGCGACCTTTAACCGCTTTTTAGACGCGGAATGCAGCGACTAGACGCGGGGGGCGCACACGTCAAGACGCCCGACGAGGTGACATAGACGCTAATATATGTCATATTATAATGTCAATTGACGTCTCGATAAAGTCGTGAGTGTCGCACGACTCTCTGCGATCGGTCGCAGAGAGTCCTGTCCTGAGAGTCCCAAATCCTGCGACTGAAGCGATGCAGTCGCCGGTCGCCGCGTCTAAAAGTCGCGTGTGTGCTGTGGCTCTTAGAGCGTGAGCTTATATCTGAGAGACATCTTCCTTCTAGCATTTATTAAATAATAAAGCTTGTGTAAAACGTACCGCGATTTGTTACTAACTTCGGTTGTGTGCTCTTTAAAGGAGATCGCACGATCAAGAGTAACTTGTTTCTTCTTATCGAAGAGGGTTACG
This sequence comes from Calycopis cecrops, assembly GCA_001625245.1. NCBI lineage: Eukaryota > Metazoa > Arthropoda > Insecta > Lepidoptera > Lycaenidae > Calycopis > Calycopis cecrops. Next base: position 35,826 of record LUGF01046968.1, read on the forward strand.
GGAGGCATGATGCGTCTCGCCCCCAAGGATCCTGCCACCTTGCAGTGATGGAAGGGCTTGCGTGCCTCTATGATCACACTGCCCATACGGAGAGAGGCCAGACTAAGAGCAGTTCCACTGAGGATTCCTCCACTCATCCCTCTGAATCAGGCAGATGGCGGGGTGGATTGGGACGACTGGAAGGTCCGATAACGGACAGATTGCTGACGAGGGTTCTCCACCCGTCCCGCTGAATCAGCAGACCGCAGCGTGGATTTTGACGACTGGCGGGTTCGACTAGATTGGGTCTGCTTTGATACCTTTTCCAGTTCTATTTTTATCGGAATCTTGATCGGAATGACGTTCATTTCAATTTTATATAGATTTTTGCTGTAAAGTCTGAGGTAAAGACAATATATTATGTATTGTAAATTACTAAAATAACAGATTTTTTTAAAAGATTTCTATGGAATTATTAGATTATGACTATAATTTATTTCTATGGAATTATTTAATGCTACTTCATAATCGAGTCAAGCTACATTTTAATTAGATAGTTGACATCGCGTGCTGAGAGCCGAGTATAACCGAAGTAAGTAAAAATGTTGTTTGACATTTTACGTATCCTCTATCATTTTACCATCCTCAGATTTCGCAGATATTCCTGTTTTATAGATGTCTGACCTCCTTTACGATTCTGCATTACTTTAACGAGAAGGAACTACGATCGAATTTAGCCTAGTTGAAAGTATTTTTTTAAATACTTACATTAATAACGACCTGGGACTGAAACGTTTATCACTGAACCGTTGGATACAATAAAATCTAGAAAGAAAGGCATAGAAATAATATATTTCTAAGCCCTTCTAGATTTTATTGTTTTCGATTTCGATTGATCGGTCTAGCCACGGTCGGATCGAAAAGTGTTATTAGGGTTTTATAATAAAAAATTGAATTTTGTTATTAATGGTTTGTGAATTGTTATGTCTCGTTTAGGCATTTCAAAAACATTCTGCTTTTTCTTTCAATGTCACACTGAAAGTAATGATAAGTTAATAACGGATATCTAGTTATCGCCTCGTAAGACGAACAAGCCTCTTTGTTTTCTCAATATCTAGGGACATCGCAAATCACTTATTATCAAGTATAACACACAGCCATTTGCCCGTTCTCCCTTAAAAAGGACGAAATCTGTCGTCAGTTTTATGATATGTATCGTAGGCGTAATCATGGTCAGCAAATTATGGTTGGTCAAGATAAAAAAGGTCGGGCCGCTCCGCGAGCTCGTCAGGGCAGTCCAGGAACGCTCACGTCTCAGGGCTGATACCGCTGCCAAAACCACAAATAGTTTTTCTTTTAGGAAATTGAAGTGGAAAATTTGCAGCGAACAGCGATGTAATCACGTATTGGCAAGACTTTTATATATTTTATTAAATTAATATATACATTAAAGATTTCTATTTTCAATATATAGAGATCTAGCTGCGCCCCGTGGCTTTACACGCGTAAATTTCGATCCGTGGAAAATCGACCAATGACATCCGGTAGGAACATTTTTTCAAGAAAAGCTATCCTTTGTGTTAATCCAAGTTACTCTCTATGTTTGTGCCAAATTTCATGAAAATCGGTTTAGCAGTTTTTGCGTGAAACAGTAACATACAAACAAACATACAAAATTTCGCATTTATAATACTAATAGGATTACGTCTATAATGATAACACGTCATTCCACAATTAATGTGGTATAAAGCCTTGTCGAAAGATTTAAGTACGCGTTATTGTTCTGTTCGAAAATTTATCAATTAAATTTCCATAGAAGTCTTAAGTATACTGGTCTACAATGAAACGTCTCAACTTAAATAAACCTCGATCAAATCGAGGTTTTTATTTATTTAACAAGCCCGACGTTTCTTAATTCACCAATCCTGAATACGTCTTATTTGCTTAGAACTCTGAACACGTATCAGGAACAAATTACTACACAATAATTGGATAACTTAATTCCAGCATCTCGATTCCCAAGCGGAATGACCAATATTAAGTCGATTAGGTTTAGCTCCGATTCTCATCAAGTTCCTATATATTTTGTAACAGGTAATTCCGTGATGCTTTCTCAAATTGGATTGGTACGACTGGGAAGATACGTCTCGCTCACATGACAAAGCCTACTGATCCAATGGCCCATTGGGAGGCAGGAGGAAAGGAGGGCAACGCAAAACGCATCTGCATAACGAATGTGCATATGTCTATAGGCATCAGTATACTAAACAAATGGTGATGAACGAATATATTTATTATGTACAGTGTTAAAAACACTTTATAATGAGAGCCAATCACGGGAGAAATTAACACATATTTTTTGTTGATTCTATTTCCCACAGCGAGTCCGTATTCAAAGTAGAAAGACCTAACATGCTGTAGTAGTTTATAATTCACACTTTCCATATTTCAGGCAGCAAATTAGCGAGCATGTTCGCCTGCCATATTAAACTCTAACCTCCGCACGCCGCCGTCTATCGGTAATGTTCAATGCCGTTAGCGCTCTATTTTGTGCATCAAAATATTTTTCATGAATCGGTTTATGAAATGTTTTTTCATGCAACATTCATTCATTTGTGTTTTTAGATAAGGTAACGCTCTAAACCAAATGTACGAAATATGTTTTTATTAAAATCGGCAGCTTCAGTTTATAAATATATATATTTTTTTTTTTTTTTTTATAGCATAGGAGGCAAATATATTTTTGTGTTACAAATCTAAATTGAAATGATGGAATTAACTTTTTCATCAAACGTGCTTTGAAATTTTCATTTCAAATCACTATATAGATTTTGTGTATCACTTTTTATAGTACAAGGGTAAATGATGAGCTGGGACATTTTCATGACCACCAACTATGACCGTTAGTGGTCATCACCATCATCATAATTATTATGCAGACGTGTTGCCTTCCTTCCATGGGTCACCGGAAACTGTACCAACAAGGACAAAGGATATGAAACGCGACATAGCTGCGACCTTGCAGTGATACCCACTGCTCTCTCTCAAGAAATACCTCCCCAGTCTTATCGGCTTAATACGAGCCACAATGCTACAACTACTGTTCCCATAGCTTATTCTATTTGACCGTATTCAACTTAGAGCGGCCCAAATTATTGACAACCATGTTATTTCCACTGTTGGACGGCGGCCTCTCCCATAGCACGCCACTGGCCGCGATCTTCGGCTGACCTTAGAAACAAACAGTAACAACAGTGTACTGCAATAGACTGATGATGATGATGATGTTATTTCCGGGAAGCTCATTTTTTTGGCCCTAAAGAGAGACGTCGTTTCTCTCTGCATCTTTTACTGTATTTTCAATACCGTGTTCCCAGGAATTGTGCGGCTTAATATCAGCATCAGACTTCCATCTTCGGACATCGCGACAGAATTCGAAGCTTGACGCCCAGTACCTCGATGTTTACCTACTAGTTTGCCCCCTACTACTTAAAAAAATATTCTAACTTAAGGCTATACTTAATTTTAATAATAAGTAATTAGGAAAACTAGCTATGAGAACAATCGGCTAGATCTGATCATTTTTACCAATACCTATTCACTATACAAGCCCTGATGATTATTTTTTTTCAATAATTTTTTTTATTGTTTATTTTTTTTTCACACAAAATTGTCTCATTACTTATTAGTTAAATTGTACCACCTCAATAGAGCTAACAACTTAAAATCGTAACAAGACTGCTACATTACGTTATTCATTATTTCGGTTCCACCACGCTCCTGGGACAAAGGCTAACTTAAACATGAAATCACAATTACGGCGACATTGTGTTTGAGACCGTGAAATTGTCTTCAGGTCATACGACCCTTTGAGTTTATGGAAATAAAACTTTTGAGTTGGTCCGTCGATGAGCCATCTTGATGCGGCCTGCATTTGATTTACGAGCCTAAAGACCGGTTGCGCAGGTTACCATAATTATAACAACAAGTCGATACTTTACTTTTAACTACTACATAAATGCTTCACATTCATATTAAATACTTCTAATCGGAACCTGTGAAAACGATTTTAGTTTATGTCACTCAAGTTCAAAATACCAGGTACTTTTTTTAACAGGAATATACACTTAAACAGGAACAATCTCTTTGATCTAGGATATCCAAGCATAGCGTCCGCTGCTCGGTCATCCTGCTACGAACGAAAATAGCAAGGCGCTGCAGAGGATATGGACCTCGGTCTTACGGCACGTGGAAGAAGGTCGGTCGGTCAGCGGGTTCGAAAGAATTCACTTGCCAAAGAAGGGCATTGGTACCTCGTCGTTCGAGATTGATCCAAATTGTTCTATTTGATGATGATCCTACTCATCACCAAATAGAACAAATTGGTTCACTTTGAACCAGATACATCATTTACTAAAGGTAATGAAGGATGAAGATGAGGATGTCAATCTTACATTTATCATGATATTAGAATAGATATTCTTGATCGTTGAAAGTCTCTAAGTCAACAACTTCAAAGAACCCGTCAAACAGCAATATATGATTATATATATAATCATTATTATATAATATATTTATTATAGAGTAACAACGTTACAGAACTATGGTTGGTATCCAAAAACGTAAGGTCAAACCTCAGCTCTCACGCTATATATTTTCGTACTATATTTTAGTTTCTACAAAAGTAGTAAGAGGTAGTGCCACGCTGTATGCTTGCATGCAGCCGAATTGGGCCGGCACGACCGGGGAGGTACCTCTCGCTTACACGAGACCGGCGTGAAGTGACAGCTGTGCTGT
>LUGF01046968.1:42127-55853 GCA_001625245.1 Calycopis cecrops
TAAAAAAAGCAATTTTTGGTGAAAAACGTATATGTTATCATGAGTATCTAATTTAAATAACATACGTATGACACGAGTGCTTAAGGCATGCACATTTGGTTTTACCAAACTTTCTCATCTATTTTTTTTTTATGGTATAGGAGGGCAAACGAGCAGTTGTAGCCATTTTCATGACTACCGACGCCCATAGACATCTGCATAGACTACAGATGCGCTGCCCCCCTTTCTCCTCCCACCTCCGTGGACCACCGGCTACTTACACACCGCACGAAACGCGACAGCACAGCTGTCACTTCACGCCGGTCTCGTGTAAGCGAGAGGTACCTCCCCGGTCGTGCCGGTCCAATTCGGCTGCATGCAAGCATGCAGCGTGGCACTACCTCTATTTTATTTCATATTGTTTCTCGAAAAAAAAACATTTACGCACTGCCATCGATCTTAGCTAGGGATACGATTGGGTATATTGTGGGACTCGCTTATTACCCACAAAAGTACTGCGACAAATTTGATAATTCGAGTCAAGGTAGAGACACTTTCTTACTAAGGAGATTAATTTTGTTTTTGCAGCTATTAACCGCACCTTTATCTGTTGTTGCGACAAAATATACGGCGCAAACGTACGCTTTTGCTGATGCATTTTAAAACCGTAATTCAGTCCTACTATATTTCTCTATTATTATTTCAACAGCAACAAACAAGCGACGAAACGATATCAATGGTACATGCAAGACTTGCTAGAATTAATTTCTCACTTAGCTCAACGCTGCGCATGTTAGGTGCACTATGCACGAAGTTAACGGAGTACGTGCTACACCTAACCCTGGACACTATACACGCAATTACTAGTGTGTTGCAATAGAAACATTGATCACTTCAATCAAATTAATCAAATCAGATAAAGATCGCCGCGCGCTCGTCCAGTGAGCGTAGATGTGGGTTTCTCCCCGTTACTTGAATATATTTTGAGATTGAGTTGTAGAAGAAATTTCATTTTGTTTCTTTTACGTCGTCTACGGTGAATCTCGTTTTGTTTTTACTTTCCTGTACAATTTAGATGATCTATATGCATACAAATCGGGTTATTATGTAAATACACAGCCGCGACACAAAAAGCGGAATACGCTTTTATAATATCAACGTTTAGCTTTGTAATTTTACCTAAATTGTGTACCTACTATACATAGCATATTACACAGATAGTATATAGGAAGGCAACACAACTATATAGATGTCTATGGGCGTTAGTTTTCTAAAGGTAACAGTATCTTTGTCTCTTTATACCTACTGTAAAAATAGGGTGAGATTTGAACAAGAAACTTAACGAACCATCGACCATCGGTTTTCTCTTGAGTATATTATGACCAATGAAACATAATAGTTTTCAATATAAGAATATAGACGATCAGTTGCAGCCTTTCATCGATGCTCATAGATAAGTATTATGCAGATATTTTACCATTACAATCCGTAGTAATTACTACAACGTAGCTGCCACTAAATTGGCAGCTACGTTGTGGAGATAGAGATAGAAGTTGTGTTACCATTAAGTCTAGAGTGTAATGATGTCATGTGATAATATTTGAGACGATCCGGCGATTATATAGACGTGATAGGCTAGGTGAAATACACACACTTTTAAATCTTTTCGATTATATTTATGTATACCTTATAACTAGAACTCCAAACTGAACTGCACTACTCCAAAAATTTTCTTACTTTAGAATTACAAACAATTAAACGTATGAATTCTTAAAAAAAATCATTGGACGTTTTATTAATCCAGATAATTTTAAAGTTGTAGCTATGACATGGTTTATATTGTGATCACTGAAGAGTAACCTCTAATCAATATAACACCAAGATCTCAAACAAGTTAAATAATTGTATACGTAGCTTTGTGGAATTTTTCTTCCGCATAAGAGTAGCAGTATTTGATGTCATTCCATTGGAAGTACATCAATCGCTAATATTATAAATATTATCATTCTGTGAATTCATTGTGACTGTCATATAGAGTGATTTTATAAAGTTTCAAGTCATTAAGCATTTTGTAGTTACTGTGTACAATGCCATCACAGATGTCGCTTATGAAAATAGTAAAAAAGTGGCCCTGTGTTACCCCCGACGGAACATTCACCTCATTAATAGTGTATTGTAGTATTGTATTTGTGTAAACAACGCGTCCTTTGCAATATACGTGTATTTTAATTGCTTGTAGCTTGTATATTTGGAACAAATATTACTAAAGACAACGTTCCATCCTACGTCGTGTAAGGTATATTAAAACAAACACGCCGTCCAAGTCAATTTACATGTTCTTCTCATTAATGAAGGTACGCCTACATTACGGCTGAAATATTATTATCTACATTTACATTTATAAAGCTGTTAAGTATAACATCATTTAACTTGTTTCATAAACAGTTATTATGTTTATTAGTAACAGCTGAACGGTTATTCAATATTGGTTTACATTTTCTAAGTCTCATCTAAATTAAAAATAGATCAATAACTTATTTCAGAAGATTATATTCTAAAAGAAGTGATATTATTGACACTCTTAACATTGATAATAATTGATATACTAATTTTTGCTGACTGGTTACCTATATTGATTTTTTTTAATAACATAGGAGGCAAACGAGCAGTTAGGTCACCAGATGTAAAGTGAGTACCAACGCCCACAGACATCCGACAAACTTGTGACCTTCCTATTAGTACGATAGCATTATTATGATATATTTTAGTTACTATTAAGGATTTATAAATATTATATTGTTACTCTAATTTTATAATTTATATATATGTGTGTTTGTTATACATATAATTTGGACTATGTTTGTTATTCTGGGTTGGATGTGTACAGTGTGTACTAGAATAATATAATAATAGTACTGTAGTGTAGAGAGCTGGGTTTACTATCTTGATTACTTCCCTTTTCTATGCCGATCTGGCTTACACTATACTTTTCGATATTACTTTGATACTATGAGGGAAACACGTAAGTGAGAAACACGTTTATTGCAATAAATTACAATTCAATTATGATTAGTGACCCTGATTACATAATGTTGTTCGCACCATTCCAGTGCGAAACCCAAACTTAAATCACAATGAAAAAATCTTACGTCTGTCAAAGGCAGACGGATTCGAATTTCTCTTTTTATAAGAATTTGAATCTTTATATTTTTATTAAAAACTATACTCTTTCAGAGTTTTTATTCGGCTTCTGCCAAATAGTTCCTATACCTACGTTACAGTACGTAAGAAAGTACATACACTCCGTATTAAATTATATAAAACGCTGGATCATGAAAAGCTCAATACGAACGGCTTGTTAATAAAAGTATTCCAACGGTGACAGAAAAAAAAACACAGAAAAAGAATGTTATAATTCATATACGCGTATAGCTGTCGATTAAATTCACATCTCTTTAGACGAACACAGGGGACAGTTTCCACAACTGTCGACGCGCCGCTGACGTCACAATGGACTTCGACAGCAGTTAGTGGATATGTGTCATACGTCACAAACTTACTAGAATACTATTGCAGAGTATACTCTACACTAACCACTAATTAATTGTAAGAGGCAGTGCCAGAGGCATGCTTGCTTGGCACGACCGGGGAGGTACCTCTCGCTTACACGAGACCGGCGTAAAGTGACAGCTGTGCTGTCGCGTTTCGTGCGGTCTGTAAGTATCCAGTGGCCCATGAAGGTTGGAAAAGAGAGGAGGGCAGCACATCTGTATAAGCTCAATGAGGATGTCTATGGACGTTGGTAGTCATGAAATTGGAAAATTCGACTGCTTGTTTATCCCCTTATATCATATGAAAAAATCTTATACAATGCTTGTACACTTCTTTACACGCAAATAGAAACCACCAAATACAACGCAAGTACGAAACATTATTTACTGTAGGTATTATGTTTCACATATTATGTTTTACTACGATTTAGATCAAACTCATTCACTTTATACACACTCGTTAATCTTCTCCTGCACTGTTATGATGCGCATGTTTTTCTAGAATCCTGCAAGCTTAGTTATTAAGATCCATATATATGTTATCCCTAAATCTCCATAAAAATGGTACTGCATCAACATTCTACATACGTACTTTTCCCTTTAATAAATACTGACCCTTGAATAGCCTCTATGGAGTTTGGTTGCAGTGGCTCTAAGATTATTGGACTCGCTCTGTGAATTAATCATAATAGAAAGTTGTTTATAATTTTCTCAAGCCTGACCTAGGAAACGCAATTAAGACAATGTTTATTATAATATTATATTAACTTATCTACATCAAGGTATTAGAGTTTTTTTATTTTGTAAATATAAAGTTAATATTATAAAAGTATCAAAGTTATTTTGTAAATGTAACATCAAAGTACAAGTATCAAAGATATGTTACGGCTCTACGGCTCTCTATTGTTCGGTCACGTACAGAGTTTAAACTCGCGACAAAAGATTTACGGGCTGTAAAAATAAAATCAGACATCAAACACAAACTAGCTTTAGTTTGAACTTATTTTCAAACTTTATGCTCCGCTTTGTTCGAGTTTAAGTAAGTTTTATGTTATTCCAAAATATAATTTATATATCTACCAAATAATAAATAAATCCGTTCAGTAATTTTTGGGGGAACAATTTGTGGTAATCTATTTTTGCTTAACAATTATGAAGCAAAAATAATGTTTATGATTTTGCAAGCATTAATTTGCAGCTTGATGCTTACAAAAAACCGGCCAAGTGCGAGTCCGACTCGCACACCGAGGGTTCCGAAATCCAAACGTAATGCATGGTTTTCAATTATTGTAACTTTACGCCTGCCGTTTAAGTTGACAAACGTATATAAGCGGTTGCTCACACACATATAGTAGGCAATGAATTACAGTTATAAGTTGATAATGATTTTTCCAATGATCTACATATAATTTACTAGTTTTCAGATTTATTCTTATATATGTGCTACAAGTCCTTACTTCTAGCCAAATTTCACAACTCCAGGTCAACGGGAAGTACCCGATAATTTTTTGGTTTTCGACAAAGTACGTTTTCATACAAAATTTGTGCATAATTGGCTATAACTTCTTATTGCGTTAACTTAGAAGTGTGATTTATTCAAGGCATCAAGACGTAACTGACCTCCGTATTTGACAAAAATTTCAGCTTAATCCCTTCAAGGGTTTTTGAGAAAAAGGTCTTGACAAACGTACAGACAGACGGACAATAAAGCGGTCCTATAAGGATTCCGTTTTTTCTCTTTGAGATACGGAACCCTAAAAAGTAACAGTAAAGTAACCAATGATCAACATTGGTTTATAATAAAAATAAGTATTGCATAAACACTAAATGTGGAATCGTTTAATAAAACTTGTACATTTATGTAAGCTCGGATTAGGGTCGGAGTTGAATTGGAATAAACAGGTCGTACCCTCGTCACATCCGTCACAGCCGTCACGCCGGCGCCGGCCAGTGGACGCCGGCTCATTAGCGCCCTGTCACTCTCGTGACCAGTTTATTTGTATCTAACTGACCCTGCGATCAGCAACGACGTAAGGGACTATAACCACATCGCTTTGCAATTACACATATTTATCATTCATCGCCGTCTACGAGAATATTTTTATCCTGTACTTAGCGCCGGATTGGATACCTTAGAGTTGAAACGGGGCCCATTTTGTGATCATAAAAAATGACAGCTCGACTCGATTAGTCCTTGTTTTAATAAAGTCATGCTGTGTTGTGTAATGTCCCTTATATTGATATTATTATTTATTGAAAACCAAAGAGTCGTCAAATCAAGCAGAGGCTGTACTTTGGATAATAAATTAACCGTTATGTGCTACGTTGTTTATGCTACGATTAAGATGGCGGTTACAAGTAACAGATTCTAACAAATAAGTGAAAATTCATAAGCCTTTTACCTTTACGCCCTTCAACAATAAATGAAACAATCACTTTCTGATTGTCGATGCACTTACCTTATTTTACAGCATCCACCACTCTCACCATTTTACTTCATAAAATACTCTTTACGCAAATATTTAATTTTAATTCTTTTGAAAGTTGAAGTAAAGGGTATCTAAGTAAATTAGCAATTGAGGCTGATCTAAGCCCCGGAACTAATAGCAGAGGACACGTAGAAGGATCGGCCTCACGTCTATCTAGTAGTCAATTATAACATAAATTATTCCGTAGCACTCACACAACTTTTAGGCAGTGCTAACTTTGACTGTAATTGTTTTAGTCTCGCTGTGATAAGAAACGACTTATCGAAGCTAATGTAGGAGATTGTTTTAATGCAAATATTAAATGTACAATTAAGGAAGAAACAAGACAGATATGTAAAAATCGAGGTCCCACTCGGTTTTCTCTACCTTTTTTCCTGGCAACACAGGGGAATACTTTTGTTTTTGGTTTGGTATGGTACATTGGTTGAGCCATCCGGGCTACCCAGTAGCCCGGGTGGCTCAACCAATGTACAGTGAAGAATCGGGGACTAAAAACCAGAAAATTATGATCTGCCTACTTTTTTAATCAAAAATTAATCAAAATTTCACTTCACTGTGTAGTGTGTAGAAACATTAGTCGTAACACATATGACTCAATCAGTTAGTCATTAAAATCTCTTATCGAGAGCAGAATTATATAAATTATCAGCACTAATTAGCCAGCGAGCTCCTCGAATGAACCTCGTATAAGTATAATAAATAAAGCTCTGACGTGTAACTAAATTATTTTAATATCACATTATTCTTGCTTGCAGTAGTACATTGCTCTACAATTAAGTAGTTCTTATGACTTAAAATGTATACTTGAATTGTGTTTTAATATGCTGATACAAGTATTCTAGTGGGCCATTTGATTTATTCAATAAATCGCGTAGAATTTGTATTTTAAAACAGTGTTGTATTGATATTCAATACAAACGAACATGTTGTAATTATAATTTTTTGTGGTTTAATACCATTCGCTTACACGGTACTGGCTTGAAGTGACAGCTGCGCTATCGCTTTGCGTGCGGTGTGTAAGTAGCCGGTGGCCCAAAGTAACTCATCTGTTATTACATCTATGCGGATGTCTATGGCCATCGATAGTCGTGAAACTCCGATTTCTCGTTTGCCCTCTTACGCTATGAAAAAAATCTAGGCGTAACTAATAACGTAAAAGGCCGAAACAGAATGTCATTGCGTTATTTTATTATAGTGTTCTCACTTCTCATAGCTACCTTCCATTTTCTTATTTACTAATAATTAATTATTAATTTTCTTGGTTCAATAGCCCCATATTAAGCCAGTATATTGTAACCACTTAAATTAATATTGATGACAGCTGACTTATGAGATAACATACGTTCGCACATATGAGGGGACATAGCTTTGTGAATTAATAATTATATTGAAATTTGATTAATTACATGCATAATTAATATTCAATTGTCTACTACTGTATAAGTAATAAATATTTCGAGGAAGACTTTATTATGATAGGTTACATATAGAAAATAAGCAGGTTCTTAAATTATTGTTAATGCAATATTTTCTAGAGGTAGTCCTCCCGGGTTATGCATGTAGCCACGCTACATGCATAACCGGGGAGGAATGTTAGCCTCTCGCTCACACAATGCCAGCGTAAATAGACAGCTGTGCTCTCGTGTTTCGTACGGTGTGTACTTACTACTTACACACCGTAAATAAAGCGCGACAAAAGCAGTTGAAGTTGTTTTATTGTGAAGAAACGAAATGTATCGAAAGAGAAGCTATGCTAAAAGTATTGTCCTGTCTGAATTGATCGTTTGTTGTCAAAAATATAGGACGTTGGCATTATTACTCTGTATTGTTTCCAAGTTTTCTCATTATGGCGATCTGTTACACCGAGATCGAAACACATTATTTAAGAAGTCTCGTAAATAGGGGGAAGGAAGACGCGATATGGTGAGGCGATAAAGTAATAAAAGTTGGGTCGTTGAGAGTTCACAGCGACGGGAAAAAAATTGAATATCGAGATAATTGAAATTTAAATTCTATTATTTTTGAACTGGAAGAAGTTTCTCAAGTCTATGTAATTGAAAAGGTACATTTGTGATGTAATAATGTCGTCCTAGCCGATTACGGTTACGTCGACCGTCTCTATAAAGACGAGCCATCTGCGCAGGACATATTATTGGACGACCAGGCGGGGCGGTGGTGGCAGTGGATCAAGCGGAGCATGTAGCGCCAGGGGTAGCGGGTTCGAATCCCGCCTTGGTCATAGATGTTTATCTATGTATTTATATGTACTTATGTAATAAAAATCTTAAATATATAACATTTCTTAAATTTATAATTTATAAAATATATTAAATATATTTCCGTTGTCTAGTACCCGTAACACAAGTCCTTATGGTACTAAGCACGAGGCTAGGCTAACGTAGTGTGATCCAACTTCCTGACCCCGGAATGTTATTAGAAATTAAAAAATCCCAATAACAATTTTTGGTCCGACCCGGGATTCGAACCCAGATCCTCACGTCTGTGGATGAACACGCCTACCACTAGACCACGAGGCAGTCTGATTTGTGATGTATGACTTGTATGACCACGTATTTCATTATTCAAAGTAGTTCAATTTTCAGTAATCGATATGGTGATACCATTTTAATTTTTGAAAATAAGAAAAGTTCCTGGGGTTGGTTGGCCTATGAACTATGGATTTCTATCATCCATTCTTTTTTTCTATAAAAATATAGCAAATGTGCAGTCGGAGCCTTCCGGTGAGAGATCCATAGAGGTTATGCAGATGATTTTTTTTACGGTATAGTGGGGCAAACGAGCAGTCGGAGCGATTGTCTAGACTGCCGACGCCCACAGACATCAACATAATAGCCATACAGACGCACTGCCCTACTTTCTCCTCCCACCTCCATGGGCCACCGGCTACTTACACACCGCACGACGGTCTCGTGTAAGCAAGAGGTACCTCCCCCGTCGTGCTGTTCCAATTCGGGTGCAAGTTCGCAGGCACTACCTCTTTCTATTCTTCTACATATATAGAACTACTTCCGCCTTCGTCTCTAATGTATAATCGGGGACTCACAAACGAAATGCTGCAATATACTGCGAGCAAATGCTACCAGTGACAAAAAGAGAAAAGATTCTTTTTTGGCAACTCGACCATACATAGCACCATAGAAGTGCCTCTTACTATATCCCAATAATAACTCGCTTATATTATGTTAGTATATTCGATTTCGAATTTTTTTTTAAGCTCTGTCAAATAGAAGTGCAATGGGTAATGTATTCATTATGAATTTAAGATACCGTGTTTATTGAATTAATGTGATCAAAATTATTCAAAAATATTTTACTTTATGAAAAAGAGCTGGACTATATTAATTTATTGAGCCTATTTTACCTAACTCTAGGGTATACAAAAATTTCATTATATTAAGACTACGTCTAAACGAATAGATAAAAAATCATACTAGTGGTGGAACATAGCATGAATTCATATTTTTTGTGAAATAAATAAAGTTTGACATAAAGAAGCAGGCAGTATACAATTTAAGAAAAATATTGGAGCGGGCGTTTGCGTCGTTTTGTCGAGAAATATTTACGTTTTCGTGTTATCGACAACATCAATTTATACGCAACTTATTATTTGCGCTGAAACCTGTGTATGTTGGGTACGCGATGGTTGATTTGTGTATTTAATTTATGTTTTATACCAACCCGACAGACGTTGTCTTGTCATTATTGGAAAATATTAATGATGAAACCCTATCCTACAACATTGTATATTCGAGATACCGACTTCAGCGTCATCTTCCGGGCTGATTTGTGAATCTAAACCATTTTCAAATCCCCTTCAATACACACAAAGAATTTCGTCAAAATCGATCCAGTCGTTTAGGAGGAGTTCAGTGACATACACGCGCACACAAGAAATATATATTATATAAAGATTAGATACAAAAACAATCCAAAAACCTGTTTTTTTACGCCGTGCTGTTTTAATTTGACTTATACACTCTGCTTATAGGCTGCTTGACTTGAAAAGTTGAAAAGTAATAGATTTTTCCTCTTTCTCAGGAACCTCAGAGAAACCCTATTTTTTCATTAATTTAATATAATAATCATCTAATCATCGTCACGAGGCGCCAACTAGTATTTGGTCCTGGACGAGACAGACAGATTCTAGTCTGGGTCAAGATCTTCTTTGGGCCGCTGAGCCAGCGAAATAAGTATTATACTCGAAATTTTTATTCGATTCCAGGTTTGACAATTTCAGTGTTGTAACGTTATGACAAGTACTAAATATTGACGTTGCGAAATTATTCGATACGGAAATGAAATATTTCCGAATCGAATCCTCTTGTTTATAGTAGTATCAACTACTACTTCAAACGAAACTAAGTACATCAAAAAATTAAATATTTTTGAACGGATAATGTAGTTATGACGATTAACTAAGTATCTGGGAGTTTTCTTTAATAATTGTATGTGAAATAAATAAAAATATGTGATAATCAAGGAACATGAGAAATAAAACAAAT
Source organism: Calycopis cecrops (assembly GCA_001625245.1). Lineage (NCBI taxonomy): Eukaryota > Metazoa > Arthropoda > Insecta > Lepidoptera > Lycaenidae > Calycopis > Calycopis cecrops. Next base: position 52,670 of record LUGF01046968.1, read on the forward strand.
GGTTGTAATATGGGCCTCCAATTACACAGAAGTTTCATTTTTCACGTACTTGTAGACGTTGCGGATCATTACTTTTTCAGTAACAGTTAAAGCTTTTCGTGGACGTTTTTTTCTTGGGGAGAAGAATATGTCCGCGTCTTTTTGTGATGTACTTGACTGAGGATCAATTTTGAAAAAAGAAACATTCAAAGTTCACAAAACGTAACAACAAACTCGACGTAAATAAACTTTAACAAAAACTCAACAAAATAACAAAATATCGCAATTAAACAAGATATTCGTGCAGACAGACTGGAAAAATGAAGCCGAATGGCAAGATAAACAAAATGGCGGTAGCTGTCCGATCTCGCGTGTATTGACAAGACAGAAAACTATCTATCTAGGCTCCTTTATTATAAGTTTTGTTTTTTAATATAAATAACAAAATAATATAAATAAAAATATTAACTTTTAATAAAATAAAGCACTTGTTATTAATTAATAATGATTATTATGAATTATTATGTATTTATTTCAATAAAAATCAATCATTTATTCTTAAATTGGCACACCGACATTATAATTATAATTACATAAACATAAAATCGCGATTGTTTATCGATTGTTGTGTTCATCACTATTATGTTATATGTGGTATCATTATATTATAAAATGACAGTAGCTATTGTCAAAAGTGGAATCGAATTAAAATTGCGAGTATAATTAATACGTGAAGCAACAAAAAGCTAAGTACAAAGCGGATTACGTTCATTATGAACAGTTCATACATAACACATAAATCATCGAACATGATCGAAGCTACAGAGACGAATAACAATACAATGTACTGGGCACTAACGACCTGATTTAACATGGCAGTCCGAGCGTCGGTGACTGTGATACGGTATTAATTATAATCCCCGGGGAGTTACATGGATACGATCAAAGCCACCGTTAGTTCCGCTGCTGTATGTCGATATCACTGCATGATTTCAGAGTGTTTCCCGTTTGTCTTATCCCTTTATGTATTAATAACGTAAGCTGATTTTGTCCAAGCGATACGATATGCAACTTGAATTTAAAAATCGGTTAGAGTACATTTTTAAGATTAATATAAAATAAGATACTGTATATGTGCAGAAAAATAAAAAAATAGAAATAAAAAAAAGAAATTTAATGACTTTTTTCGTAGTCACATGGCAAAAAACTAGTCTAGCAAAACAGTTCACTAGAAAATACAATTATGGCATTAATAAGAAATAATACTGAGAAGAGGAATTGAAGTATGTACATCAATAGGTAAATTTGATTATGTTCCTAATGGTTCAGCGCACACATATCACTCGGTAATGCATGGTAACCGTATCACCTCGAGCCGTTCAGTATTCTTTGTATGAGACTCCATACTGCGTAACGTAGTCGCCTCGTCTCGAAAAGCGAAGGCGATACGGTTACGTTCCCTTTCCGAGTTGATAATATGTGTGCAGTGACTACAATAAGTAAAATAGATTAAATCAGGGACAAGATCAGATAAAAGTACCTAATAATCTTATAAGGCTTCGGTTATAAAGAAAAACGTGTAGAATCCCGCGTCGTAGATATTAATTTAGCACAGGCCTTTTCATCGGAGGCCTTCACGGAGGGGATTATGTTGTTAACTTGAGACATCGCTGATTAACTTTTTATTAAATCTTTTGATGGCTTTCATCGAATATAAATACTATAATATGATATTTTTTCTATTTTTTATGTTTTTTGTACATAATATTATGTTTTATCTAAGTATTTGTGGAGCATTGAATAAACTTGATTCTGTTCTATTACTATTTTATATAGTAACAATTTTAATTTGATTACGAAAAATGTACATTGTATAGTGGTCCTTTGACGATCGTTAAGATGTCTTTTGGTCATTATATGATGAAGACAAATATGGACCGGACTACACTACGAATACCCAAATAATACGATATACATCAGGCAGGTCAATTTAGCTCAAGTGATAGGGAAAAAGTTTTAATTTTTAGCGTAGCGTTAGCAATTTGAATTTTATTCCTGGTCAAACTTCTCAAGCTATTGCTTTTTTACCTTTTTAAAGCAAACGGTAAGTTGTATAATAAAAATAAAAAAATATATAAATCTCGCATTTACATATTTTGTCTATAAGTGTTAGTAGTCAATAAAAGGCTTCGACTGCTCGTCTGCCCATTTGTACTGTCAAGAAAAAATTACCCCTCATGAGAAAATGATTTTTATAAATAGATGACAGTACAACGGGCGGCGTACAATTTTTCAAGTAAACCAAAGAAGGTTTACGAAAATCTCTACATTGAATTGCTCGGCAATAATTTTCCCCGTAGTGTATAAACGGGAAGTATGCGACCGCATGTGTTTTATTTTAGCAGTCGTACAACCGTTCACCGTTTATGTGATAATAATGTGGCGCATAAAAACTCCGGTCTCACGTTGATAATAACTCTGCTCTACAATTGAGTCCTTGCGTTCTTCGAGTCTTTGCTTTCGTGCTTCGAGATTTTTATTGAGGTATTTGGCATTATAGACTATTAACTAGACAAAATAGATGATAATGACGGATGTACTTCTCTTATATTATATTAAGTCATTTATAGTGATAATTTTATGTATCTACATAAAGAATAAATAAAATAAAATAAAAATCATGAGATGCATTTAATTGATGCAAATTTGACGGCAGATACAAATTGAATGCGAAGTTGGTGGCCTTAAATTTGTATCATTCTTACTTCTTTATCATCGGTAGCTCTGAAGTTAAAGGAGATTGTGTTGATGAGGTTCATGCAGATTACGGTGTCCTTTATTTGTATATCATTATTATTGGGCACTCTTTGCACATAATGCAGCATGAAAACGGGTTGCTTCATTCACAACAATGAACAACTTAAGATTAATGGGAAAAGTTGTGATTGAATTATGAGAGCATTCTATACACAGATAATGTATTCTTGATGATTGAGGGGTAATTATAAACAAATTTGCTATGTTTCAATAACAACAAATTTCTGAGTTTGGCAAATACCAACATAATATTGTTATGTCAGACAAGAGTTATAAAGTTAAAAAAAAGGTTATTGAATAATAGTTCTCTCTGTCTATTTCTCTACCTCTTGCACTCTTTTACCTTGAAGAGAAAAATATGAATATAGTTTTTTTTTTTTTTTTTTTT
>LUGF01046968.1:80062-90398 GCA_001625245.1 Calycopis cecrops
GTAATAGCGATAGGGAGTTAGAACCAAACTCGCTTCACTTTGTGGCATACGTTTACTGTGCAGCCATATGAAATTATATAATTTTTAATGCCAGAGAAAGAAGAGGAATGACGCGGCTAAGGCATGCACATTGCACAACCTTTTTGTGCATGTTTTTTGACATCAATAGTCATTAAAAAGGCAAAGACTGCTCGTTTTGCCCCTTTACTATATAATAGTTAACATCTATCGTAACGTATTCACGAATAATTAGAACGCGTGTTTGTTTATCACGCTACAACGTATGCTACGACGCTACTGCGCCACGGTACAATGTATGCTACGACACAGCGGCGCCACGCTACAAGGTGTGCTACGACGCTACAGCGCCAAACAACTACGTTTGACTAAGAAGCTTCGCTACGACTAGTGATCGAGGGCCATAAACAGTTGATTTAGATCTTTAATACATTCTTTACACAGTTTTCAACGAGATGATGATAAAACCAGTTATACGACGGACATGACGTCTGACATGTACGTCAACGTGCTACGTAAATAGCTTCACGGTCAGACGATTTATTTTTTACCTCGCTCTATAACTACGTACAGCTAGGTTTATTAATCTGTGGTACAGCTGTGAAGTAACCGTCAGCGACAGCTTAAAAGTTTTCAATCATCTACAGCTAAACAGTGCCAAAAGAAATTGGGGAGCAATCACTTATTATATCAAATGACACCATGAAATTAACAAAATTTATTTATTTAATTTGAAAACAAGTATACTCGAAAATTACAACTTGAATTGACTTATAAGTTATTTAAGGGTACACTTAACAACGTTTTCACGGATTACAAAAAAAATAATAAATACACAACACTATTGAAATAGCAAGGTTAGTTTAGTTAGATAAGTAAGTAATTCAGAATAAGTCGAATATGCGCATTGGCAATGCTTAGGTACATAAGTAAATCGTTTTTTTTTTCAATTTCAATTACTTCACAGTAGATATGTTCATAGAACGAAATAATCTAGTGTAGTGTATGTTTTAAATAATCTAAAGTAATTGTTGTAGTATAGATCAATAATACCAAACCAACGACGTCGTGTAGTCTCAGGCGGCAGTTGTCTATAAACCATCGAGTGACGTGTTCAGTATCTCGAGTTGTCAACTGACTTCTCCCGTCAGAATCAGCTTTCACTAATCCCGCTTAGATTTATTGCGTATTTACGTGAAACCTTGTCAGTCTATTGTCACCTCTTACATGTCTCACCTTTTTTTTGGTATGGGGGGACAAAAGAGCAGTAGGAGCCATTTTCATGACTATCCACGCCAATAGACATCCGCACAGAGGTTACACAGATGCGCTGCTCTCCTTTCTTCTCCCACCTCCATGTGCCACCGTCTACTTACACACCGCACGAAACGGGACAGCACAACTCTCAGTTTACGCCGGTCTTGTGTAAACGAGAGGTCCTCCCCGGTAGTGCCGGCCCAATTCGGCTGCGGATGCAGTTTGGCACCACCTCTGATTAAAATTCTAAAAGGTCTAAATTATTAAGCCATAAACTGCCTGGCAATGTTTAAAACATAACACGAGTTGATCAGTAAATATTATGTACTTGTGTGTGTAACGTACTCTTACTATAATATGTGAATTTTACATTCTTTCTTCTTTATATATTCTTCGTATTATTTTCTTCTAATTAAATTTGTTGCGAGCTCCGAGATCTCGGTAATTCCTTCGGGTACTTGCGATTTTATCAAACGGTTATTTAGACGTTGTCAAAAAAAACCGCTAAAACAGAAGACTCTTTTACTAAACTGCCTGTGTTATATTCTAAGATATGGTCTTCGTCTCATATACAACGATTCACAAAAAATCATCTCTGCAAAATAACCGGAGTCTCGGGAAATTTTGAATTTAGAGTGCTTCCTGTAGACGCTTCTCAAATACAACGGAATATTGCATAAATTCTCAATTGTGAACAGCACGGAATTGGAGGAAACCCCACGAGAATTGTTTTTGACTTGCGACATTTTATATTGCAAGTCACATGAAAGTACCAGTTAGAACATAACCTGCTTCTCGTCGATAAGGACAACAAGAAAAGTATTTTAGCACTACTGTTTATTTAAAATCAACTATCGAGCAGTCAATAAAATAAACATGTGAAATAAAAAAGCTTCATTGGATATTTTAATTAATTAATTATGTCGCAAGCTTACACAACAAAACAATAACACACGCATATTTTAAATTTTTAATTTTCACAAAGTAAATCCTACCAATAATATAAAAGTTTATGTTTGCTTATTTGTTTATTTGTTACTCCTTCACCCAGAAACTGCTGATCTGAACCGATTTTCATGAAATTTACCACACACACACAGAGTAACTTGAATTAAAACATAGGATAGTTTTATCTCGAATAATGTTCCTATGGGATGCCAATTTTTTATTTTCTACGGGATCTAAATTTATTTTTTAAAGAATTGTTTATTAAAAATCACAAATTATCATTAAATGGCCATTAATTTTTTTTTAAGATAAGAGTGCGAGATACAAACGGAAATATTGAAAAGGAAGATTTTACTTCCCTAATTTTTGTTTGTTTGTGTCGCTACAAAATTAGCACGTAGAACAAATATAAAAAGGATAATATCTAGTAGTATAATATTTTTGATATCCAAACTCATTATAATAGGGTTAGGTTTTGCGTAAATACCATCTACAGTTGGCACTGATGCATATCCAACAGTGATTACTCTGGCACTCTGCCAGTGTCTCTGTTCTAAGAGCTAGGATATTTGAATATTACAGAGCTACAAATGAAAAATAAAAGAGTAATGTTCTTTTTATTTTTTTATAGTATAAAGAGCAAACGAGCAGTGGGAGCCACTTTCACGACTACCTACGGCCATAAATATCCGCATAGCGGTTATGCAGATGCATTTCCCGCCTTCCTCCGTCCACCCCATGGGCCACCATCTACAGTTTACATAAAAATATATTTTTTATATGTATAGATACCTGACTATACCAACAGTACAGTAAAAGGTAGTAATCGTAGTGCCTTTCGTTGTATAATCTTTCGCGCTGACGATGCGTTAAAGTGACAGTTGCGCTGTGCGGGTCATGGGGTGTGAGTGTTTAAGATGGCCCATTGAAGAGGGAGAAGAGAATAAAAGCCACTCGTCAATAATAATATAGATGTCTCTGGACGGCGGTAGTCACCAAAACAAATCCGTATGCTTGTTTGTTTCCTTATACTATAACTAGCTGCGCCCGCGGTTTCACCTGCGTAAATTTAGATCCCGTGGAAAATAGAAAATCATCCCATGGAATCCCATTGGAACATTTTTTCGGGATAAAAACTATTCTATGTGTTCATCTAAGCTACTTTCTATATGTGTGCAAAATTTCATGAAAATCAGTTCAGCAGTTTTTGCGTGAAGGAGTAACAAACAAACAAACAAACAAACAAAAATACAAACTTTTGCATTTATAATATTAGTAGGATATTAGAAAAAACACCAATGTTCAGCCCAATATTTCAAGTTATCTGAAATATGAAATCTGTTTGATTTAAAAAAAATATTTATACATAAGCAGAGTCCAGAATCGAAAATTAATAAAAGCGACCCACAAGATGCTAACATCTACTGGATCACTTTAATAAATTGTGTAATTTGATCACTTTATGCAATATGCCCTAACCATTGTCCCCCAACTAGTCTCATTCTATACAATAGATTAAACATGTTTTATAAAATTAAAAAACATAATATAATCACTACATAGTATAAAACAAAGTCGCTTTCCGCTGTCTGCGTGTCTGTATGCTTATATCTTTAAAATTACTTAACAGATTTTGGTAGAGTTTTTTTAATAGATAGAGTGATTTAAGAGGAAGGTTTATATGTATAATAACATCCAATAAGTAGTAGTAGTAGTAGTAGTACATAAAGAAATCGACTTGGGCCGGAGTCGAACCCGAGATCCCCAGCGCAACGCTTCGCTTATCCGAGCTCAGTGCCACTGCGCCAGCCGGTATATTATAATATTATGCATAAGTATTCCTACCCCCCTACAATATTTACCAAGTAATTTGCAAAAATGGAGCAACTTCAATTAATATGCTCGTGTCCCAGCAAAGTGTACTTACCAAAGAACATTCCAAATTACTAAACAATTTTATATTTTTCAGAAGAAATAACAAAATATTTTGCCTATCCAAAACTAGGTCGACAATATTGCAGACGCTAAACATGGCGCCGTTTTAAAATATCCATTGGCGTATATTTGATAGTGTTGTTTCGATAATTCCTAACTAGCTAATGCCTATACATCATTGTTTTAAAATTGTAACGTTTGGAAAATTAAGACCTTTTTTGAATTGAATATAATGTTATACTATCAATACGCACGGGCGCACAATTATTGATTTTTAGGGTTCCGTGCCTAAAAGCTAGTCAGAAATCTGTTACTAAACCTACATTGTCTGTATGTCTATCACCAGGCTGTATCTCATGAACCGTGGTAGCTAGAAAGCTGAAATTTTCACAAATTATGTATTTCCGTTGACGCTATAACAATAACGACTAAAAATAAAAAAAATAAAAATATTATGAAGAGCCCCCATACAATAATCATGTATAAAAAAATTATCGTGGTAATGATGGTACGGAACCATTCGTTTTCTTATATCCCTACTCCTCGACTCAATAAAAATTTTGCGAGTTTTTATTGAGTCAGTGAGCAACAAGTAACAGTCACTTTATGATGGTATCAAATGAGCGAGATGTTCCTCTCCGGTTGTGCCAACCGAAGTCGGCAACGCTGCCTGGCACATTCTCATTTACTATTTTCCTTCCATATTATAAGAGGTAGCGCCATGCTGCATTCTTGCATCTAGCTTAATTGAGCCGGCACGACCGGGGAGTCACAGGTGTACTGTAGTGTAGTAGTGTGTTAGTAGCCGGGTGTCCCATGGAGATGGGAGGAGAAAGGAAGGCAGCACATCTGTATAGCCTCTATGATGTCTAAGGGCGTCGATAGTCATGAAAATGGGTCCGACTTCTCGTTTGCCCCTCTATATCATATATCTCTTTATTTTTGCAAAAAGATGATAAACACTGTAAAGTGAATCGTTACGTAAGCAGTTGGGAGTGCAAAATTTATCCTCAACATTTTACTTCTTTAGTTTCCAATTGTGTATTTAGATACAAGTATTCAGATCTTATTGCAGAAATAAGATAAAGATAAAAAGCAAACTTTACCATCAAAATGTTAATATAACTCGAGGTTTGCTTATCGTAAACTGAAAAAGTGAATTACAAAAGCTGACAATTTGAAATGTAAATTTTACGTAAACTTTTTTTCCAGCGCTGACAGTTACCGAAGCCGAGAGTTGGGTCGAGACTGCCCGGGCCGCAGTTGGCGCCTCGATTGAACTAGCTGTAACTTCACAGAGCCTCGGGACCGAATATTATCAGAGAATTGTATGAAATGTACCTATTTTATGAAATTTCACTCTAATTTCAAAGTCGACTTTTTTAGTAAGAGGTAATGCCACGCTGCATGCATTCACGACCTGGTAGGTTGGGGCCAATACGCTTATACGACACCGGCGTAAAGTGACAGCTGTGCTGTCGCGTTTCATACGGTGTGTAATTTGCCAGTGGCCATAAAAAAAACTCACGTGTGAAAGAACGTGATTACAAAATATTTCAATCATTGCCACAGTGTAAATGTCATACTTATACTGTATACTCTCAGTGTGTAAAAACCTTGGAACAAAGAAGATATAAGACAAAAAAAGTGTGTGCTTAAATCACACAACTGAAGTAAAACTTAATTATTGATTTAATACACAAATTCATTACCTTAGTTACAATTACATAACATGTCATATGATATTTATTTTTAAATACAAAAAGAAAGAAGAAGTTTTACTTCAAAAAATAGTACAACAACACTTTCATGGTATATCTTCGTGTTTTCATTTCAAAACATTCACATTCAAAACCATTTATGCAAATAAAAAGCATTTATTGGCTTAACCAATATAACAATAAATGCTCTTGATGGCCTTGTAAATTTTACTGCTACTTGCCTCATAAAATTAGGCCAGATTTTATTTCAACGAGAAAGTGCCACTGGGTTATAACTCGAACCGATTTTTCACAATTTTGTTCCGCCAAACATTTATTTTGTATAACAAACAGGTTAATGTTAGGTCTATATAGAATTTTGAAAGTCGAGTCAACCATGCAATTTGGGACTATGCCACAGGACACTACGCTGCCACAAGATTTTATGATGTGATAAATAGTAGGTATGTGTCAAAAAACGTAATGGGTGATAACATACACACACGAATACACAGAAATAAGAGTTATTACTATTAACAAAAGTAACAGAATGTACACACTGTTATTGCATATGTCATGAACGTTATACTTAAACAGGCCTACTGAAAGAAATTCCATTATGGAATAAGTAGCTCCTATGTACCGTTTTCTATTATAAATTTATAATGTTCCCATTATTTTGTCTACATGAATGTTTAAATAAATATATTTTATTTACACTGTTCTAATAGTGTAAACGGTGTTTTATTGATTCAATTGTAGTTTTTAAATACCATTTCTTTTTTTCACCGATATAAATTGATATCCATGCTTTTACAATTTACAGATGTGACTGATGAGAAATGGACCTGAAACTTGGATTCGAGTGAACTTCCCGCATATTACAGCCGGTACCTCGGAATTAGGTTTCGTAATAATATGGGTCGTCCAGCGTGGTCCGTGAAAGTAGTTTTATTAAAAACAAGCTGCGCCCGCGGTTTCACCTGCGTAAATTTCTATCCCGTGGAAAATAGAAAAACATCCCATAACATTCCATAGGAACATTTTTTCAGGATAAAAACTATCCTATGTGTTAATCCAACTTACCTTCTATGTGTGTGTCAAATTTCAGTAAAATCCGTTAAGCCGTTTTTGCGGGAAGGAGTAACAAACAAACAAACAAACATACAAATTTTCACATTTATAATATAATTAGGATTAGGATTAGTATAATATACACCGACTGTCGTCACTTGACACTGCGTCACGCCGCGTATATCTAGTATGTATAATAGTAAATCTAAACACTATAATATAATCATGACGATGATTGTGAAATCTAAAAACTTGCGTTTTGTGTCAGACTTACTAGATCTTGCCCCAGAGCGCGCCATCTGGGTTGTGAATAAATCAAAATGATACATTAGTTTAATATTGTTGTTCTTATTTGTTCGTTCGTCCCTTGATTTGGATAATCATTTTTGCTAGACCTATACATATAGAAAAAAACGTATATTTAAATATAAATTCAAAATGTTATTTTTCACGCTAAAAGTACTGCATAGGTTTGGATATAGTATAGCACATACACAGATAACAATGCCTAATAACGTATATGCTATAGTTTTTGTTCTAACTAATTTAATTAAGAATGATGTTAAGATTTTCCATTTCAACCATCGTTTTTCGGAAATTTCCTCAAGGATTAAAAGGATTACTTTAAACTTTCTACGTTTAAAAAATGTTTCCTTCTTGTAAAAGGGAAATATACAACTGCTTGTATTTTATTTTACTTAGACACCAGACCACAAAAACTCGAGTCACTCGTTGACTCGTTTGTAATGAGTATTCTCAAATAACATACCATCGAAAGTGAAAATCATAAAAATCGACTGCTCAAAATAAATTATTTTTAAAGTACCCAATGTTACTCACCATTAAAACGTTCGTCAAACGGTATGGGATTTTGTAGGGAACATAGAAATCGGTTACATCTTATATTTCTATTGTAGTTGGATAAAAATAACATACACTTTGTAAACTAGACAATGTATGTGATTTTAATATAAAATCCGACTTGTTTATGCAAATACGACGAAATCCCCAAATTGAATGTGAAAGCGGTGGCTTAAAATAGGGTTTGATACGAAACTTCTTGGTCATCGGATGCCCCAAAGTTTGCCGACGTGTCGGCAAGCCCCACGTGTACGGGGTACTGTATTTGCATATCATTACGGATCATTACTTCGGGTCTAAATCTATAACAATTCTACTTTTTTCATTCGGATAATACTAATATGAAATTCATATAAAATGTAGAAGTATGAATATTTTTTTGAAGAATACTTACATAATATGCTAGTAATAAATAAGATAAATGAAGCAAATGACGATGTCAGTCTCATACTCACAACATAATATGTCTATTCCTGGGTTAATTTGCCTTTTGGTCTAGTACGACTTTTCACGGGATCCCAATAAGTAAATAAACAACAATACGGAGGGTATTGTTGTTTATTTACTTGTTTCAAAGTAAAGTCATATTATCATACTACAAGCTATAACAAACACCTAGACGCATTCATCTACCTACAACATCTAAACTGAAAATATAAAATTACTGATGTTGAGATACATTTGCCATTGACCCATTTTTATCCTGTATCTGAAATATCAGATAAGTGCAAAAAACGGAGCTAAAAATAACAAAACCACGTTCGGGCAGCGGAAAAATTTTCTATTCCGATCTGTTTATTCCAAACAACAACCGAGTAAAAGCTTTAGCAAATATTAAATTTCATAATTCATGAAAGTCGTTAATATTCTGATGCTCCGGCTACGCTAAAACACAAATGGAGAATATTCAGTGTTGTGTATTGATTTGCTTTAGTAAGAATTGCAGCCGAGTATTGAAAATTAATTTATCCGTTACTATTTAATATTCTAATAAACTACTCTCAATGTATCTTTTCACTTTATCTCGAAAGATTATATTTAGTAAAAATACCAAAAGAATATAAATCTGTACACGAAATCTGCTAAACTAGAGCAACTTCAATTCGCATAGCTGTCACTAAAGAATATTTCAAATTACTTAATAATTTGATATTCAAAAAGAACTAAATATTTTAGCCTATCTGAAACTAGGTCGACAATGTTGAAGACGCTAAAAGTGGGGCTGTTTTAAAATATACATTTGTATACGGACAAGACTGGTTAAGCACTGCCAAAGACAGTGAAATAACATTTTTTTTTTCTTTGAGGAGAGATCTAAAATAGGAAAATGAATTATAACAAAAACTACCAAATTGAAATGCAAATTTATTATTAACAAATTTTATTTCCACTATTGTGCGTATCCGAGAGTTTGAGTGGAGGTCGCACAAGCCGCAGTTGGCGCAGCAACTTCACAGCGGCTGGTATCGAATATTGTCAGAGAATTGCATTAAACCATACTTTAATTTCACTGCAATTTCAATCTCAATTGTGAACTGGAAACAGCGTCATTACAAACCAAGTTTGGATATTGTATTTGTCACATCGTAGGTTCATTTGCGCTCTCTATAATTTGTATCCGCACGGTACTAATATACCTATTGCATTGTGTAAGGGAGACGTTTTTTTTTAAATTTTTATTATTAACGACATTCAGTTTACAATATGTACCTATTAATACATTACAATCTTTATATATATATATACCGGTCATGCCTGCCTAAACTAGATGCTACGCAGTATTGTTACTTTCAGTATAATTGCCTCGTGGTCTTGTGTTAAGCGTGTTCACCGCAGGCGTGAGGTTCTGGGTTCGAATCCTGGGTCGGACCAAAAATTGTTATTGGGATTTTTCAGTTTCTAATAACTGACTCCGTGTCAGAAAGTTGGCGGTGTTACACCCCCGTGTCTCGGAGAGCACGTTAAGCCGTCGGTCCTGCGCCTGATTTGTCACCGGTCGTGTCGGACTGCCGTCCCATCGGAATGTGAGAATGAGGGAATAATTATGACCTGCGTAGATGGCTCGTCTTTATAGAGACGGCTGCTGTAGCCGAAATCGGCAAAAACCGGGAACATAATAATCTAATCGGGAAAAACCCGGAACAAATCAAAGGTGATAAAAAACAGATCAAACATACATTTACGATGTACCTATGTTATTTATTATTTTTCATTTCAAAACATTCACATTCAAAACCATTCATGTAAATAAAATATACATTTTTGGCTGACCCCATATAACCATAAATGTTTCGGTAAAATAAATTTGTTTACCGCTTTTTTATTAGACTGGCTTTTATTTCAATGAGTAAGCGCCCATTGAGTTGTTGCTCGAAGCATTTAACATTAAATTTATTCATATTTGTATACTGTAAACGGGACTTAATCGTTGAAGGAAACTACTTTCTGTACCGCGGACAATACTACCTCCAGGTGGATGGCGTTGCCATGGGTAGCCCTGTGGCACCAGTAATAGCAAACATCTGGATGGAGTACATCGAGAC
>LUGF01046968.1:90696-106151 GCA_001625245.1 Calycopis cecrops
CGACTTAGGGATCTTCAAGAAAAGAGCATTCCTTTCTCTTAAAGGCCGGCAACGCGTCTGCAAGACCCCTAGTTTTGCGGATGTCTATGGGCGGCGGTAGTCACTAACGACCTGCTCGTTTGCCCCCTATTTATAAAAAAAGAGAAAAAAACGCGCCATGAACACTAACTACCTCACGGATGGCGCGCATATTATGAAGAAACAACTTTTTCAACATTTTGCATCGCTGTATCTCCGAAATGGTGATTCTTAGGAAAAAAAGTGTATAAATAATTTTAATAGATAATTGCATGATAAATAATTTTTGTCTCACATATTTTTATTAAAAAACTTACCGTTTAGCTGGAAAACTCAAAAAACCGATTTTTGCAACATTTGACTTTGAATAATTTTTTTTCTACACTTCGGATTGATGTGGATAATTGACAAATTGTGTTTAATAGGGTTCCCTACATTTATGCCAATTTTTAGCAAGGTGCAAATTAATGTAACCTTACCCCTATTTTTGATGCTAACATGACCGGACTAATACATTGATAACATGCTTGAAAATTTCTGACACAGTAAAAACGACGGTCGGTAAAAATAGCAAGAAAACATCGTGAGTCATGTTAACATCAAACTCCGCTTATTTATGCAAATACGAAATCCTCAGAAACTAAATGTGTTCTTTAAAAATATCAACAAACGATTCCATCAACGCAGTAGTTTTTGTTCAAACTCAGCGACAAAATTAATTAAGAAAAGATTACAGATGGTTTCGAAGATTCCCATTTCAACTTCCCCGGCTGTTTCTTCATCGAAGATTAAAAGGCTTACATTAAAATCTCTACATTGAATTTCTAGGAAATAGTCTCTCCATAGTGTATTATGGTATCATCTATACGTATAACATAACTGTAGAAGACGTCATTTTGTCTTTTTTTTACGATATAGGAGGGCAAACGAGAAGCCGGAGCCATTTTCATGACTCCTACGCCCACAAACATCAGCATAGAGGCTATACAGATGCGCTGCCCTCCTTTCTCCTCCCACCTCCATGGGCCACAGCTGTCACTTTACGCCAGTCTCGTGTAACCGAGAGAATCCTCCCCGGTCGTGCCGGCTCAATTCGACTGCATGCAAGCATGCAGTGTGGCACTACCTCTTACCTGTGCGGCTGTCACGCAAAAACTACTGGACGGATTAAAACTTTTTTTATTAAATTGGTATTAGTCCTCGGTATCATTTAGGTTATAATTTATCTATATATAATGCTGCAATCGGTATCTCGACTTGAAAAACGTTATGGAAGGGAAAAATAACGGATATACATTTCGGCCACATAACATTACACATTACCATACCAACATATTTTCCAATAATGACAAGACAGCGGCTGTCGGGCAAACTAGTCTACACTAATATTATAAAGAGGAAACATTTGTATTTTTGTATTTTTGAATTTTTATACTTTTGTATTTTTGTATTTTTGTATTTTTGTATTTTTGTATTTTTGTATTTTTGTATGTTTGTATGGAATAGGCTCAGAAACTACTGGACCGATTTCAAAATATCTTTTAACATTACTCAGACGGATTCTTTCGAATCCGTATAGGCTATATTTTATCCTGGAAAATATATAGGATTTTTCGTGGTAGTGAAATTTGTGGAGTAAGTCGACGAAAAAACTGCCATACGTACGAACGCTGCCTAAATGGTTAGAGATGTATGGTTGACTTCTATAGAAAAGTTGTAGAGCTTAATAATGCCTACAAAAAAGTCTAGGTTAGTATAAACCAAACATTTATATTTTAGCCATTATAACTACTTTTCCATAGAATAAAAGTAATTAAAATTATTAGTCTATGTAATTGATCATAATTATTAACGTCAAATACTAATCCTTATTCAAATAAACTATTTATTGAACAAGATTGTTTTAATAGCTATAAATTACTTTTTATTTTATTCCAATCAGACAATCCATTTAAAAGATATTACGAATTTAAAATTGTAATTTGTATTAAAATGAATGATGGCCGCCGGCCGATATGTGTCGCTCGACTCACACGGCGAAACCGCAGGGGAGGGGAGGTGTACATCTATGAAGCAGGTTAGTTAGGCCGGCACGACCGGGGAGGTACCTCTCGCTTACACGAGACCGACATAAAGTGACAGTTGCGGTTGGATGCATGCCTGCATGCAGCGTGGCACTACCTCTTACTGATTATATAATATAAAAGTACATACACAAGCCTGAAAATTTGTGCTCCTTCTGATGAAACCGGGTAAAAATAAACTCTTTGTAAACGTGTAAACGATTGTAATATCAAATCCTGGTTTATGCAAATACGACAAAATTCCTAAATTGAATGTGAAAGCTGTGGATTCAAAATAGGATCAGATAGGAATCTGATACAAACCTTCTTGGTCCTGGAAACCCGAGCCCGTTGACCTGTCTACGGGCTGTACGCATAATATTACGGTGTCCTTTATTTGCATGTCATTACGTATTTGGGTCTAAACCTAAAGCGTATTGAACCTTTCTCAATAGGAATATTTATATTATAAGGTGTGAAAATATGTGAACATTTTTTCGCCTCGTTTGCTCGTATATTATATACGAGCAAACAAGCAGTCGAAACCATTTTCATGACTACCGACGCCCATAGACATCCGGATAGAGGCTATACATATGCGCTACAATCCTTTCTCTTCCCACCTCCATGGGTCACCGACTAATTACACACCGCACGAAACGCGACAGCACAGCAGTCATTTTACGGTCTCGTGAAAGCGAGAGGTACCTCCCCGTTATGCAGTATTGCACTCCATCTTACTAACGCAACGTACGAACAACATAATAAAAATACGAAAATAAGCTAACTTGCATCTAGAGATCCTGCTCATACTAAAGTCTAAACCAATAACGTGATCTTTGATCACTATTCAGCACACACGTGGATAAGCCTCTTTTTGTGAACAGCTGGTCTAGGTCTTGGCGATTCTTGGATATTTAAAAAGGTGAAATAATAAACTATATATTTATTTTTTCATAACTAAAAGTTTACAAATCTATTTGTGTCAGATCTGTCCTAGAGTGTACTCCTTATGGGTCGTTCAAGTATTATGTAAGCACTGTAGGGAGGTGGGAGGGGACTTTGCTTATTTTCTTACAAATTCAAGTAATATTTACAATGATTTTTGCTGACAAGGGCGGGAAGTGGGTTAAAAATTACAAAAAATCTGCTTACGTAATACTTGTATGATCCCTTATGAACGAGCGTTATTCCGAAGTGCTCGGTGCTCAACATCCGTAAGAGATGTTAACTTTTCATTAGGTACGTTTCACACTATGCTATTTCTCATATTTTTTCGAGCGTGAGCTTTCAATTGTTTCAAATAGGGTAAACTTAAATTTTAAAACGTGTGTGCTTTAGACCACACAACTGAAGTAAAACTTAATCGTTGATTTGATACACAAATTCAATAGCGTATTGCAATGATATAACCTGTCATATGATAATTAGTTTTTAAATAGAAAAAAAAACTTAAATCGAATTTGAATTTTGAATTTAAACGACAATTTCCACGGGATTCGCTCGATCACACATTTTTGTAACGCTCTCGCCAGTTTACTCCCCACGTCAAGCTCGTGTATAGAAGTTTTACTTCAACTACAATAAGGGCAATAGATCGGTATCGCCTGTTTGTAACGTCGCGTCGGTAGGCAAAAAATTACATTTAGATGGCAATGTGCTGATGTGTATTGTTTGCGCCAAGAAGGTCTTAGTTGATTGATGCAGTAATAAGGTTTAAATCCGAATTCACGCTGTGTTCCATATATGTGCGTAACTCGCAGAACCTTACCAAGCTATATCAGTAAATTTACATAACGTATCTAATTCAGACCTCTCGTGAAAGCCATTTTGCACAGTACCTACATCACAAGAACCTTGCGTTTTCAAAGCCATATAAATGTTAATTCGCTGCACGTAAAGCAGCATGGATTTTATATTTGTAAAGCCTTATTATTTCCAATCACACTACGTGATAGAAAACTTTGTTGAATACCTCTTATTCGAATAAATACAAAATGTTTAAATCAAAACCCATATTCAAATCACATAGGACTCGCTTTTATAGTGTAAAGTTACACATCTATGTCTTTTCGTCGTATCACTTTCACAAAATACCCAGCAAGCGAAGAGAAAGTTGTGACGTATAAATAATAATGTGAGCTGCAAAACTTAGCTCTGAAGTTGTCCTCTGCCGTAGGCACCGCAGTGAGCATCAAGTGGATTTAAACTTCAACATTGTACAAGTAGAACATGAATCTCCAAGTTGCGTTTTGTAAGCATGAAGTGTATCTACAAACTTATTAATAACAGCGCCTTAAACTCACTTCGCAATTCCAATTTTTTTGAGATAACGACTTTTGTTATAATGTTATTATATTTCAAGATCTCGTCCCTCTCGCGCGAGAATTTTTACCGAGAACTTTTGCGCTCAGCAGCTCAGCTCGGCTTTTTAAATATGATTCGATATTTTAAAGTTTTAGAGAGGTTGTATAATAATTTAAATAAATAAGGATGGTTAGTCGAAGTCCTTAAATTAAATTTCGGGATTTCATTGCGTGATTTTTTACCAGCTCAAAAGCCTTTTTCCCAGTCACATTAATTAATGGTTATTGTAAAGGTTGTGTACGAAACAACAAAGACACATTGAACCAAATGCTTAACTTTCCGACCGCAGAAAATCTCAAATTCGTCAACGAGTTCGAGAGACGCCTCTTAGAATATTTCCAAATCATCTCGAGCAAGCAACGACAATCCCAGTGACTTAAATTATTCTTCCAGAGACGCCCCATTACGGCGGATATTTACATTTGAAATACTCTCCCTCTTTCTCTCTCCCTCTCTCTCTCTTGAAATATTTTCTCTCTCTTTCACTCTGTTTTATTTTTCTTCTTCCTGTTATTATTTGTGTCGCTATATATAAAACGTAGTTGGCTATAGCCAAGCGTTTTTAGTTCCTGTTCAGATGTTAAGAAGACAGTGGAGTCATAGTAGTTAGATTCCGTTTTTACCTTTACGGTACGGTACCCTAATAACAGACCGTCGTGTGGTCTGTTATATTATTGGGTATTTGTAAGAAGTAAAGGAATGCTGCATTATCAAAAAACTCTGCACATTTGCTCCTTATACTTTAAAAAAGCCATACACAATATTCAAGTTATCATACGCTACAAGTAGCCAACCGCAATTCTCACAGTGGAATTTGACACCAGTCCGCACGCGACACATTTGACCTGTATCCATCCTACTGTCTCATGTGTAGATTACTTAATGCAATAATGATTTTGGTACACTTCTATTATTATGATATAACTAACTTCAGTTCGCCTACTTGGATTTCAGACTTCAAAAGTGGAGTCATTATGCATATAAATCTTCCTCTTAAATCAATCTATCTATTAAAAAATCCATCAAAATCAAACACACAGACGGCGGAAAGCGACTTTATATTATACTAGCGGACGCTCGCAACTTCGTTTACGTGAATTCGTTTTTTACCGTCAGTAAAAGTCAGTCGGGCCTATAGCCTTCCTCGCTGAATGGACTAACTAATACTGAAAGAATTCTTCGGATCGGACCAGTAGCTCCAGAGATTAGCGCGTTCAAACAAACAAACTCTTCAGTTTTATATTATTAGTATAGATTATGATTTAGAATATTAAGATGCCTTCGATTATTTTACAGTTATAGCTGTTTATCGAATTTTGGCTTATCAGTAAAATACCACTGCCTTTTTTGTGGTGGTTGTTATCATTGTTACACCGCAAATAAATGCTCCGAATAGACCATTACAGTAGTAATAATAATTATCTGTAGACTTATTTAAGTGTGTTAAGAATGTTAAGACCTTAAGCGCTTATGTAACGTGTACTAGGCGAAGAAAATATGTTTAAGGTTTTTTAATTTTAAAGAATGCTATTAAACAAATATATATCAGACATCACCGTAATTTTAGGTGTTTTGTGGTGGAATATTTCTAACAGTAGACGTCTCTTGAGTATACTGCGCAAATATGTCACTACTCTTGATTTTATACCCAATATTTTAATATTGGTGGTATGAAATCGCCGCGTCCTAAACGAACATCGATTCGTTTGGCAGTGGATAACAAGCCTCACAAAAGAAATCTTTCATTCGCATATTTAAATCATCACAAAAAGTAATTAATTCTATGTGGCGTTTCAGTATATTTTTGTATCTCCTCCACTTTGCCATTAAGTGTGCCAGATGCGGCCGAAGAGGCAATATCGCCAGCGCGCTCGTCGTTGACATTTATATAATGTCAAGGCTTTTGGCTGAATGGCATTCCCATTGTACTCGATGCAATTGTTCTCCCCCTCCCTCCCTGTAGTTGGACATAGAAGCAGTATTTCAATTATAATTATTCAGATATTGTTATCACAGAAATATATTGTGTTCCTATTTCATTATTGTAATCAATATTGTACCTATAACTTCAACTCTATCCTTATAAATCTGAATCTCAACAAATGAAGTATTTGTTTGCGCTAGTCCTCCTAAAAGTCTATCGACTGATTTGTAGAAATCTAGTGTCACAAAATTTTGGGCTAATTTCCAAAACTACAGAAAAGAATACAGTAACTTGTCCAACCTGAAATACAAGCTATTTTATTTCGATTAATGGCCGTGCTAGATATTTTGTGCATTAGCAATGAATCGCTCATTTAACTAGTATTTATTGTATAGATTTGGTAAATATTAAAGGTAATTGTCTGTTTGAATATAGAAAACCTAATAAGATTAAATTTCGAGAACATCGAAAGTATATTAAACTCCCATTAACTCAATGTAGGAGACAAACTTCGTTAAATCCGTCGGTAGAGAAGTCTTTATTAGACGCGTGGCCGAGCATAATAAACAGAAGATTTAATTTATGCGTCACGATCTTATGAGTGGAATGGCGGAGGTTCCTCACGAGCTGTGTCGCTTTAAATTAAATATTTATAATTCATCACACAGTGGGCCGACAAATGATGAGGTGGCCCGACGACATCGTAAATACCGCAGAGAAAAAATTGATGAGAACGGCAAGAGATCGTCAGAAATGGCGTGAAATGAAGGAAACCTTCACTCAGCAGTGGGTGGTTACAGGTTGAAGAAAAAGAAGAAGAAGTATTCATCACTTGCACACGATATAACAAGGATTGTTTTTCATGTAAGAGAGCGTTCAAATATTACGTAACGCAATTTTTGAAGAATTTTGATGATCTCATTTACTACTCAAGGGCCATCGGCTACTCGCAAATGGCATGTAACGCAATAGCATAGCCATTTTTTTTAAAGAGGTATCATGTAATCGCGAAGCGGTAGTGCCACACTGCATGCTTGAGCTGGTACTACCGGGGAAGTACCTCTCGCTTACACGAGACCGGCGTAAAGTGACAGCTGTGCTGTCGCGTTTCGTGCGGTGTTTCAGTATCCGGTAGCCCATGGAGGTGAGAGGAGAGAGTATGGCAGCGCATCTGTATGGCCTCTACGCGGATGTCTATGGGTGTCGGTAGTGATGAAAATGGCCGACTGATTGTTTGCTCCTTATTAAAAAATAATAATTATTAAAAAAATCAAAAAACCCGACTGCAAAAAATAACCACTAACTAAAAAGGGAAAAAACAAGTTCTATAATTTAGTGTATAGAGTATACAGTACACCGTACATTATATTTTATTCGATACGTACACAACAGATATCATGTAATCGCGAAGCGGTAGTGCCACACAGCATGCTTGAGCTGGTACTACCGGGGAGGTACCTCTCGCTTACACGAGACTGGCATAAAATGACAGCTGTGCTGTCGCGTTTCGTGCGGTGTTTAAGTATCCGGTAGCCCATGGAGGTGAGAGGAGAAAGGAGGGCAGCGCATCTGTATGACCTCTACGCGGATGTCTATGGGTTCTTCGCTTCTAGTTTGCCCCCTATATAATAAAAAAAAGTACCTCACTCGTCAAATCCCAATGAGTCTGCTACACAACCTCTTATAAATATAAATAATTTAGAAGATTTCTTTCTTCAATCAAGTTCAACAAAAATATCGTATTTTCGAAAAGCGCTATGGAAATATTCCGAAATTCGTCAAGTCGTTTAAATCATCCAACCGATTTTTGATGTGGAATGTGATATCTGTCACCTGTGCCGCGCGCGAGAGAGCGCTAGTGCTCCAAATTGATCCGCGAGCATCTGTCACCTCCACGAAAATAGAAAAACATTTAAGAGCACTCGAAATACTGAAACTAGCTGAACCACGCGGTTTTCCGTTATGTTCCCGAAATATCGGAATCAAAATTTGAAATATATTTTAAAACTTGTATTTCTTTTAAAGTACCATTTAGTAGACATCCACTTGACACACACACGCACGCACACACACACACACTCACACACCATAGACCACGGCAGAGAGAACTAAGTGACACAATTAAGATTATTATTGAAAAGGAGCTGTTATTTGTGACCGTTTTAAGTAAACATGTCAAGGATGATGTCAGTTTACTATTTCTGAGTTTTTAAATTGTTGTGGACGTTATGACCCACGCGAGAGAGAGAGAGAGATTGTAAAGGGCTAATTAAACACTTGTAAGTATTTCATTCTTAAACTAGCATGAACCTTTTATGACACCCAGTATAAGACAGATAACAGAACACAAAGGCGAAGTGACAACAAGTGTGAACAAACGAAGCAAGTTGTGAACTATAAAGTTTCAGTATCCGCGGCGCACCCCGCTCCCCGCACCCCGCACCCAGCTCATACTACAATCTTTATTGAACGTGTTCGAGCAATAAAGTTTCATATCTCGACGTATCACTGCTAGTTAACATGCCGTTACTTGGTGTTCTCAATACGAAAAAATAGCTCGTTTGCTCCCTTATGCTTTAAAAACTTCTAGAATAATCTAGCGTGTACTTTAGAGGATAAAGAATAGAAGACAAAGGAGCAGACAGCATTAGTGTATTCTGATACAAATGTAGCCTTAACGGAGGGAACCTAGAACATGACTGAATGGTCTGTTCCGCCTTTGTCAATATTAATTGCAGCCAAATCGGCATGTAAAGCAACGACTATGGTATCGTTCGAATTCCATAGAGATGCCTCAATTTATATTTATAATTGATAAAGTGGTGGAGTGAAGGAGGTACATGCTTATACTGCATAACTTCTGCTTATGTGAATGTTTATGGACCGTTGTGGTTCGATACCAAAACACCAACTGTTCGTTTTCTCATCTTTAAGTCGCCACTTTGTGAAAGAAGAGTGTCCGTAGGTTACAGTAATAATAATCTATGTCCCATAATACATACAAACAAAATGATTGTTTGTTATATTTATATTATTTATTGTATGTTTTTTTTCATAGGATAAGGGGCAAACGAGCAGGTGATAGATGACTACCGCCGCCCGTAAACATCTGCAAAACTCGAGGCATTGCAGGTTCGTTGCCGGCCTTTTAAGTAAAAGGAAGCTCTTCTCTTGAAGAACCCCAGGTCGTATAGGTTCGGAAATACCGACTGTGGCAGCTGGTTCCATAGTGATGTTGTGCGTGATAAGAAATTGCGCCTGAAACGTACAGTTGTAGACTTTGGGACATCTAATATGTATGTAATATGTATGTATGTATTACTTTACATATTGTACCTTATTTTAGCCTTTTAATAATTACATTGTTATGATGTTTGCCTTCTCTAAAAATACTCAATAAAAACGAGCGCGAATCTTTCCTGGCGTTATAAAGTGGCAGACATTTTTCAGTAAATCTGAGCAAGGCGTACCTCGACTCTACAATTGGATTGGCTCCAACGTGTAAGTGATTCGACTGAGTAAATCTACTTCATTTATTTCAAGATTATTGTAAACACAGTTTATGCGGGCTGTTATTTGGTCTGTTTTTGTATTGCAATGTACAGGCTACGGGGCTTTCCTCGCTAAACGCTGTAGAACCGGTGCATTGAGATTCAATTAAATATATAAGACTCGTAGGATGGCTACTCTAGGTAGATTTGGGTCCTTAGGGGGACTGCTCATTCTCATATTTGGGCGAGATGATTTTGATAGTAGATTAAGAATAGCTGTGTTAAACTGATATTGTGTTACTCGGGAAGACCGGGAGCGCTTCTTCCGCGAAGGAAACCTCTCAGTAACGAACTAATGCTCGATACCTAAAGTTGGCTTCGGAATATACTATAAATAGTAGAATGGTGGAACTATCATGACTGAAACGTCAAGTGGAAAATTTTGAGCATCATATTTTTATATAATACTAGCTGCCCGCCAGATTTATGAACCTAAACATATATTGTCCTTTGCATTTGAGAATGGAAGACACACACAAAATTTCGTCAAAATCGGTCCAGTCGTTTAGGAGTTTTAGTGACATACACACGTACACAAGAAATATATATATAATAATAATGTCGTCCTAGCCTATTTCGGCTACGGCCATCTGCGCAGGACATATTATAGTGCACAAGGGTGCGAGTAATCACAATTGTACTCTCTATTCCCTCATTCTCATATTCCGATGGGACGGCAATCCGATACGACCGGTGAGAAATCAGGCGCAGGACCGACGGCTTAACGTGCTCTCCGAGGCACGGGGGTGTAACACAGCCAACATCCCGACTCCGGACTGTTATTAGAAATTGAAAAATCCCAATAACAATTTTCGGTCCGACCCGGAATTCGAACCCGGGACATCACGTCTGTGGTTGAACACGCTTACCACTGGGCCACGAGGCAGTCAAAATAGAAGAATCTAAATAGAAAATAAATAAATAGAATAAATAGAAATAGAAGAATCAAAATAGAAGAGTCTGAGAGAGTGTGAAAGCCTTTTTTCTATAGAATGGGAGGCAAACGAGCAGTTGGGTCACCTGATGTAAAGTGATCACCAACACCCACAGACATCCGTTACACCAGAGGTCTGACAGATACGTTACCGACCTTTGAGGAAAGAATAAGCTCTTTTCTTGAAGATCCCTAGGTCGTTTCGATCCGGAAATACCTAAATCCTTTACTATTAAGGTGACATCATGATTTTATGTGCGGGAGCCTCCCACAGTACACAGCACAGCACAGAATGTTAAGGCGAACAATATTTTTCTCGTCGGATTTTTAATATCACTGTTTGTCATTTCACTTTCATATTATTGGATCGTATAAAAATCTTTTATTTGACACAAACCAGTTATTAGTTTTGACATCTAAGTATAGATCGATCGATGTACGATCTCAAGATGTACTTTTTTTAAAGAAGTTGCGAAGTCGGTTCACCTAGTACTAGTACATAATTATAGTATATTTAGATAAATATGTTTGAGTGACATATACACTTTTCCTGTAAGATTTGACTTGCAGCTTGTATTGACTTCTATGTGTACTTAACTGGTATATGGAACTAAACTCTAAGTGCACTATGCATGAAATTTTGAGATGTAGTTCTGCTTAAATTTAAATGCTGTTTGTTGACCTAATAACCTACCTATATTTGACAAAATTACAACTTAATTTTGATAAAGTTAAATATAAATATACGCCGCAAATAAAAATACGTGCTGTTGGTACTTATATATAGAGATCAAAATAAAGTTATAAAAACATAACATTTTAGTAAAAACGTATAAGCATTTAACGTGTATACCTGTTATTAAAATGTACACAGCGCACTCCAAACTAACGTACGACTGAATGAAAAGCCCTTTCATAGAGCGGGCTTTGTCTATCTCCGAATTTACGTATACGGGCAACTCCACACACGCGGCGACCGACAATTTAGTCGCTTTATAGAAGCTGAATGCAGCGACTAGACGAGGGGAGCGCTCACATCAAGACGCCAGGCGAGGCGGCTTAGTCGCTAATGTATGTCAGTTAACGTTTGAATGCAGTCGCGAGATCTCGATACTGTCGCATTCTACTGCGACCGGTCACAGAGAGTCGCTGAGTCGTGCGACTGTATCGATGCAGTCCCAAAGTCGCCGGTCGCCGCATCTTAAAGATGTGTGTGTTGTGGCTCTAAGTTGTCAACGCGAAAGGCTCTGATGGAACAGGCTGTGAGTGGCTCTACACATACACAATATACACGTGTGTGCTGTAGTATATATGTATAAACAGCACACGTGCACACTATAACTATAGTCACTTCTATATTTTCAATAATTTTTTTTATCATCGATAAAAACAGCTACAACGTAAAGTATATATCTAGACACGCCGATTAAAATAAGAAAAGACATGACTTTGTTACACAAATGAAAGAAGTACACACTGTGTGCTTGCATGCAGCCGAATTGGGCCGGCACGACCGGGGAGGTAAATCTCGCTTACACGAGACCGAGGTAAAGTGACAGCTGTATTGTCGCGTTTCGTGCGGTGTGTAATGTATGCGGATGTCTATGCGCGTTGGTAATGATGAAACTGGCTTCGACTGCTCGTTTGCCCCATTTACCATTATTTTTATATCCACATAGAGGTTTCACAGATGTGTTGTGCTTCTTCCTTAAATCAGTCGAAATTATAAAAACAATAAATTGTTTTATTTGACACTTCAAATATCTTAGGTAATTCTTCCTGGTACTATTTCAAATACATTGAATTAACCTTATTCAAATTTCTTCAGATTCTTCAAAATCAAAGCCATTACAAGTTTCGTTGCTGCTTCACGTACGTAATATAACGAGGAGTAAAACCCACTGACTCTGGCGGGCTGAATGTGGAGCGAAGTGAAACTCTGAGGTTAAACGCGAACCTGCCAAGTAAGAGCTGTTACGCCACTTAGCAGAAGTGCATATGCGACGCGTATTGTCCCTTTAGTAAGTTTGTTATCTTAGTTGTAATGAATACCCACCAAAAACATAAAGGTAAAAAAGGAGAGCCAAGTTCAATACAAAAACTAAGCTTCGCCGCAAAAAGAATGGAGATCTAAATGAGTGCCAAGTTCTGTACAAAATCCAAATATGTGTATAGGAAGAAAATAACATTATGAACAAGTATGTAACTCTACTTCTTTGTATTATGGGTCACATTATAAGAATTGCTGTTATTTAAAATGAGATATCATAGATTTGACTTAACCAGTTTTCATTACATCAGTCATTTTACAAAGTTATTCAACGTTTTTTTTTAATCCTAATAAAAATGAATTTCTATCTTCACTGGTTCACTCATTTATTTTAAATAGCTGCGCCCCGCGGTTTCACCCGCGTAAATTTTGGTCCCGTGGAAAATAAAAAATTATCCCATAGGAACATTTTGTCGGGATAAAAACTATCCTATGTGTTAATCCAGGTTACTATCATGTGTGTGCCAAATATCATGAAAATCAGTTCAGCAGTTTTTGCGTGAAGGAGTAACAAACATACAAACTCTTGTATTTATAATATTTGTAGGATGTATGAATTCCATGTAGCATGGTTATAGGACATTCATTATTGTTATATATTATCATTTATAGACACCTATAATATGTATATGTTAGAATATGATATTTTTTATTTTTATATTCAGCCTATCCCTGCAGTGGCACAACATGTCCCACTGCTGGGCAAAGGCCTCCCCCTAAACTTCGTCAACCATCCCGGTCTTTTGCCTTTTCCCACCAGCTTTTCTCGAAAGCATCGTGAATCGAGATACTCCCGCCAACGGTTCCTCGGCCGTCCTATTTATTATAATTAAAAAAAAAGTCGGTGCATGAAAGAAATTTATTTTAAGAATGTAAATTGGGGCAGCAGTATCGGATATTCGTAAATCTTTCATATCCAAATTGCCTTCAAAAGGGTCGAAAAAAGAACTAATCTATGAAATGTTCATGAATATAATGAAAAAATAGAACGAAATTAGATCGTGCTGTAAGTTAGAGCATAGGTTGTATGGCCAAATGTTCAATTATAACATTCATATTATATCTTATCTCACCTGCTTCTATATCCATAACTAGCTGTGCCCCGCGGTTTCATCCACGTTTAATTTCTAAGAAATCCATATAAACTTTAACAATTCACCTATTTCACCCCGTTAGGGGTTGAATTTATAAAAATCCTTAGCAAGTGCCTACTGCCTACCTCATAACATCTACCTGCATGCCAAATTTCTGCCCGATCCAGCAAGTGATGCAATACAAAATAGGAAAGAGAATTAACGCATGTGAAGAGGAACATCGGGCATGTTAGCATATTATAAAATTGTGATGAAATACGCTTAAAATTAATTTATTTTTACTGAGACGATAGTTTTTATTCTAAATAAAAATATTATGCTGACAGCTACGTACCTTAGAGTATTAAAACATAAATGTTCTATAATATTTATCATAATAATTTCATTCAAATTCCATATTGAAATCAAATAGAGCAGTTGCTGCTGGCTGGCTTACGGTAACATATTTCTGTCCCTATTCCATGAAATTACCACGACAAGAATATCCATAACAGAGAGGAAAGACACACAAGCTAATAATAAGATTGTTTAGGCTCTTTTCAAGAAAGGTTCCATCCAGTAGCGTAACTATACCACTCGAGTCCCGTAGCAAATTCATCAGAATTCGTGTACCCCGCAACATAAAGAAGCATCTTTTTTATTAGTTGGGATTCTCCTCTGGCCGGGGGCCCATATCTGGCTGGGGGCCCGTGGCATTTTGTCGACTTGCCCCATTGTAGTTACACCACCGGTTCCGTCGCCGATAGTGATAGCAGTTACCAACATTAAATCGCCATCTTAATGTCCAATAACAAATGGTTTTCGTATGATCCACCAGAGAAACCCTTATTACCAGTATGTAATGGCGAACGCTTTCAATGATATCAAATCAATACAGGCATGAAAGGAGGTTGTATTTTCTCTGGTAATTTATAAAGGATGTTTCACGTCTTTGATCCAAGTGACCACCATTATTGCGTCGTACATCATTGTAAGTAGCAGTACAAGTAAGCACGATTTCTTTTTCGGAAATGTGAAACATCATCATCATATGAGCGAGAGCTACCTTCGCGATCGTAATGACCCGATTTGTCTGCAATGCAGCACAGCACTGTCTCTTACTCTTAAATAGAAATACCAGAAATGTTCATAATTTTATTAAGCGTCAGTTAAATGTAAGCTACATTATTATTGAGGCAAATAAATAAACGTGATTTAAATTCTTAAGCAAAATGAAAATCTAGATTTATAAGTAACATGATATTAAAAAACCACAGCCTAAAACCCAAAGTTCTTATATTTATAAATTTCTTTCCATTCTCATATTTTTAAAGACCATTCTAATATCGCACTCCATTCCAAAGGAGAATGCCCATTAATGTATGGAGCGCCGTCCAGAATTGCATCAAAATGAAACGTGTTCTGGACGTTGTTTATTTAATCAGTTACAGCCATCAATAATTATTTTTCAGATC
>LUGF01046968.1:134867-149926 GCA_001625245.1 Calycopis cecrops
GGAGCGGTTGTAGTCTCTATTAACACACTCTAACGTTCATATAATCCAGTTCACCCAATGCCTGTCTGTGCTTAAATGAATCCTATTAATATTATTAATGCGAAAGTATTAGTTAGTTACTCCGTCACGCAAAAACAGCTGAACCGATTTTCATGAAATTTGGCGGGTAACTTGGATTAACACATAGAACAGTTTTTATCCCAAAAAATGTTCGTATGGGATGTCATGAAATGATTTTCTATTTTCCTCGGGATGGTAATTTACGCGGGTGAAACCGCGGGTCGCAGCTAGTTTGAGATAGAAAGGAAAAAATATGTAATAATAACTTTACATTAAATTGAAAACATATTAATCTGTCCATATATAGACCCTATTTTTACAGAATGTTGGGGTAATAATAAAGTTTAAAATAGTTCACAAACAGTTTCAAAACACCCACGCACAGTTTCTAGCTAGTTCCCTAATGGGGAAATTATATAGTAACCTGATTTTATAAGAAAATGTATATATAAAAACATGATCATGAATTGTAATACATCGTTACGGAGACTTCACTTGTAAAATCTGTCCGTCCGTCGCAACATTCTGCTTTTGAGGTGGCGAGACGGTTTGTGCTCAATTCATTGTTTCCATTTGCAAAAAGCCGCTACTACAGTTTCATCAGCCATTATGGGCCCGTGTTGTCGAGAGATTTATGGACTCGAGTCATTGTTTCCCACACACACACACACACTCTCGGAATATTTTACGCTAAGGCTGACCGCACGTTGTAGTCACGACTGTTTTAAGACAGACTATCGCTTTACAAATATATGAAAATGCGCAAACTTGAAACAAAACGTCTCATAGACAAAACGGTCTCATTTCGGTTTCAAGACAGACTTGTTTAAGTGAGGCAAGTCTGTCTTAAAAACGTCGTGACTACAATGTGCGGTCAGCCTTAATGTGCTATAAAAGTAGAGTGGTAAAGGATAGCTTGTTAGGTCATTAACTGAAACAGACAACAAACAACAACAATTATCTTGCAATGGCTGCTGGTGACGATTATGATGAAATAAAAAAGGTGTGTGCTTTAGACCACACAACTGATGTAAAACATAATTATAGATTTATAACACAAATTCATTACTGTAGTTACAATGACATAACATGTCATTTGACATTTATTTTTAAATACAAAAAAGTTTCACTTAGTCGAGTTTGAATTTTGAATTTGTATGGCAAGTTCCGTTGGCCTCGCCCGATGTCTAAAACTTCTAAACGCGCGCTGGATTTGAGGAATAAGCTGGCGAGACTGTTACAAAAGTCACAGCTCAGGCGAGGCCAATGGAAGTTGTCATTCAAATTCAAATTCGATTTAAGTGAAACTTTTTTGTATTAAAAAAAATAATATCATAGACATAGTTACAATGTCATATTGTAACTACGGTAATGAATTTCTGTATTAAATTAGTAATTAAGTTTTACTTCAGTTGTGTGTCTAAAGCACGCACATTTTTTCGTTACGTACACCGTTCATATTGAACGTTATTATCCTTAGGGATCGTGGTGTGGTAGCCATTTGTACAATTTCCAAACGTGAAGCGGTATTTGCATATAGGATGGATATAGCGCTGCGCAAACAACACGGCGTAGGTCGTATATTATACGTGGCTAGCGGGGCTTAAATAAACTCCATTATTTGTACGTTGTTTTAAATTTGATTGATAGATAGATAGATAGATCTTTATTCTTTTTTTTTAATACAAATTAATTTAGGGACTTTTGCCTACAATGGCATGTCAGTCCCATCATGCCCTAAACTTAATATCACATATTTATTATTATGAAAAACAATATAAATTATATACCACATCTGTGGCGTCATAGCTAGGATGAGATAGACTGATACAATGATGATGTCGAGCAGAGATCTTTATTCAATGCAAACAATACAAAAGTACAAAGATTACAAGAAGGAACAATTGGCATCTTAACACAAATTATCGTTTTGTAAAATAAAATACAATTTAAACATACTGATGTGTTAAACGTTACTAAAATAACATACACAAATTTATTTAACTTAACATGTCAAAATGAGAAATGAAAATCATCAGGTGACCCAACTGCTCGTTTGCCTCCTATGCAATAAAAAAAAAGAAACGAGCACGGGTGAAATTAACATAGTGATGTGACTTAACTATTTTGCATTGAATAGGAGCGTCACTCAGCTTGGACAATTTGGAAATTTGGAGTTGCGCGGTCGGTTGACCATCATCGACAACAGAGAAGGTGATTGCGGAAGCTGATCTTAGCATACTGCGGAGCGGGGTGGGAGAGGGGGGGCTTTCGTGCCTCTGTGATTGCATTAAGTGTCGAGTCCAATACAGGTCTAGGTGCCATTCGAGCCCCATGTAAATGTAGCTACTATGTGAACAGATAAAATATCTAATCGTAGAATTATTAAATGAAACTAGTTAAAATAGGAATAATAAAGATCAACTTATATTATCCTTAAAAGAAATCAGTGCAAAGCTTGAAAAATTAAATGGAAATATATAAAAGAATGGAATAATCCTTTGAGATTTCTTTCTGCGAAAATTATTCAAAGAATGTTTCAGACAAAGAACTTAAAAGACTTTTTCATGTTTTTTAACTTTTATTAATATGTGTTTTCGTAACGACTGTGTAATAAATATAAATTAATTTCTGTGTCGTTATTGTTTTGTACGTTATAAACATTTCTTAGTAGCTTGAAACTGATCAGTATGGGATGACTTTTAATGTGGAGTCGTGTGAAGATGGCTTTTTAAATAAATATTAGTCTTTGCATTCGAAGACGCATCAACAATTAGAGTTACTACCCTTTTCTCTTAGAAATATTGTACATAGACTGCAAATGATAAGAAAATAATTAAATTAAAGTAAAAAAATACATTATATTAATCACTATGGTACCGCGAGCATTCTAAGATGCTTCAAAACAAGGCCGTGACCACGTGTTCGGCATCGCAGTTATTAAAATAAAACACGTTTTGTTTTCACCTAATAAATAATCTTTTAGAATCCCATAAAAATTTGATAAAAGTATATTTGCGTACTTCATTGTTCTCCTGACGTATAGAGTATAATTGCTTCAAAAAATGTACAATATTTGATTATAAAGTACGTGTGACAACCCAACTCGCAATGCTGCAAGTACCCACACGCTCATTGGATCTCATCGAGAACGGTTGGTACATCATATGTGTGTAAAAAAATCCTACGAAACTAAAAAAAAAATAGATTTAGGTCATTATTTATTGTTATAAAACAAAACCGACCCATATCCCGCTTACAATAGTTTTTCACTTTAATCAACGTCGACATTGTTCTGATATTCAATAGATTGCGCCGTGTTCTCTAAAAAATATTTTTAATACAAAACTTTCGAACAAAAAGTAAGATTTTAATATCCAGCAACTTTTAAAGACGCCGAAGTTTTAAAATTGAACCTGTTTTTTTTAATTTTTACTCTAAATAATCGACTTTCACGACTCTCCTTGAGAATCAACTGCATAAAGGCGCAGAAGAGATTTTTTTTTTACTAAATGCAAAGTTTTTAATCCCTCCTTTGTGTTACTCGATACAGTTGTAAGCGATCTATTTTAGCGGGCACAAAGTCCGCAGACAAAAATCCCTCGTCCGTGCAGACTTCAAAGGTGTGCAATATTAAAAAAATATGAGATGTAACATCATGTTATACAAAACAATTAAGCGTAACACCAGCATCACGCTTTACCGCGCTAACATCGCACACGTCACTTGCGCGCCGCACTGCAGAATCGTGTTGATTCTAGAAAGTATAGTTGATACAATGTATTGTCACTTTTTGAAGGAAATTCATAAATCATAATACACTTGTATTAAATAATATACTTTTTATACTATTTCCACTTTAATTTAAATTACATTTAATACGACCATTTTCGATGAACTCCAAAGTTATAGAAAACCTCAATCATTGGAGCTGGCACAGTTTTAAATTTTTTAAGAAAATTCATAATCTCATTTGCTATTACTAAGATCCGTAGAGGAACAGTGGAATAGCTGCACTGCGCTTAACTCGCATATCATTTGGTCCCGCAGTGAAAAGGAGCAAAAACTTTATTCCGTGTTCTAATTGCAAGGTCTGGCACACTACTTTGTACGACGAATTTGACTATATTCACTCCATATTATCTAAACTTGGTTTTTATCCGCATGTCCCTAAACCAAATCTTATGTATACATTTTATGTGTATGTGTATGTATGTATTTATGTATATATCTATCTGCTAAAACAGAATGGCATATTGACTTATATCCCTTTATTAATAAACAAAGATTAACTTTATGAAAGCATTAACCTAGTATTAAGCTGACATCTGTCAAATTCCTTATTATTTATGTGTTTTAATATGGAATTTGACAGATGTCAGTTTAATACTAGGTTAATGCTTGGATAAAATTAGTCTATGCTTATTAATAAAGGCGATAGCGTATTAGGGCTCACTAGATTCGTCTTCGTAACGCGAGTGATACTAGGTACATAAAAATATATTTTAAACAATCGTGTTTTAAATTTTTCAATTATATGTTACCAAATTTGTATGACGTATAGCCTGTACGACTAGCGTTGCCAGGTGTCTTGAGCCTGGTGAAATATTCTAAATCACCCTGATCGCGACGCCAAACGTCTCGATTTTTCGATAACTCCCTTAGTCCAAATTTGGATAGAGAATTTTTAACGGTGAAATCGAAAATATTTGTAAGTTGTTACTCCATAAAAATACCGCCTTGACTCTTGAGTAACAATATATGACGTATATTATTTTTATTACGTATATCATATTTACAAAAATCTGTTTTTTTCTTGTAGCAGTCCTGATATAAAAACCAAAGTCCCGATTAGTTTAACTTTTGTCCCGAAATTTAGCACACTGAACCTGGCAACACTATATGACTGTGTTAATACCTCAGCTTACATAACAATCAAATACTCATTAACGTATACAACAACTTTAATACTAGCCTACTAGTATTAAGGTTACTAAATTAGCTCGAAGCGGCACATTATCTGCGATGTTTACGGCGACACGGTTTAATACGTGAGCGTACGAGACAGACAGGCCACAGGGAACACTGCCCCGGGCTGGGACGTGTCTGGAATTTGATTCCGTACGTGAAACAATACTTTAGATTTCGCAGCGCTCTTGGCACAGTCTCGTACAAACAATGCACTTGCTCGAGCCATACAAAGTGCAATAGCAAGCGACCTCTTCATAGAACATGAAGATACGTTATTATAATGGATGCGAAGCTTTGATTTTAGATCAATATATTGCTGCTACCGAACTTCAATTGTTATTGATATTGTGATTACGTATTCATTCTCAACAGTCTTCGATTTACCAGGTACTCCATCATCAGATTATGCATTCGTAACGATGAAACCAACTACAATATACAATTTGAAACGAAAAAGCAATTGTCTAAAATGGTTCACCCAATAGAACATAACGCAAAAAAAGACGAATTGATAACCTGCTCCGTTTTGAAGTCGATTAAAAATATAAAACAAAGTTCATAGGCCGATCGTCGATCCCATAATATTTTGAACACAAAAGCTTTTTGTTCTAAAGTGATTTCAACTGGAATCGGTTTGGTCTTTGTGTGAAGCTCAATCAAGTCGTTTGACGAACGAGGACAGAAATAAAAGCAGAAACCTTTCAGCGAGCGACATATGTGGAAGGAAATCAAAATTGATTACTTTGTATCTTTGACATATTTTATCGATCGGTAATGCGTCAAAGTTAGAAAATATTTATTATATTAGCGAAATAAATTAATCATTACATTAAATCCAATTTAAAGGCTGCTACACACTAAGCAGCTACAATAGGAGTGTATCTACATATACATATAAACATCCATCAATAAATTATGTATGTGCCTACAGATACTCAACGGTAAAACATTTTTATCTGCCTAATATCTTGTGTTCCTTGAGCTTAGTATAGAAAACGATATTGACAGATATGCGCTTAGATGCAGATATCTTACCGCGTCTGCTAAGTGTGTGAGGCTGTTTTTATCTCGTTTTATTAAGTTGTTTAATAAGAGTGCCACACGAGAGTTTTAGACGCGGAGACAGGCGACTTGGACGCTTTTTAGAAGCTGAATGCAGCGAGTAGACGCGGGCAGCGCGTAAGAACAACCACGATAGACAAGGTGGACTCAGAGACAGGTGTATGTAATTAGTAACATTCGCGTATTCTTAAGATATGAAAATCTTTAATTATTATGACCTTCACGAATCTTGTGGAAGTTCAGAGAACGAGAGAGAAGTTCAGGAACATAATCACGAATAAAAGTTTGAAAAGCGTCGAGTAAAAATTTGTAATTTCTCAAAGAAGCCAAAGAGGTACCCATTACAGTTGATAGACTTGTTTATGAAGTTTTGGAAGTTATTAATTTTTAATTTACCTGAAGGCCCATCAATGTCCCGCATGGGCGATACAGCCTTTGACATTCAAGGAGATGGTAGATTGGTAATGGACAGCATAAAATCCACATGAATAAGATGTGTTCGCATCGTCTCTATATCTTCTTTGGAATATTAGTTATTAAGTGCGCTAAGGTGTTCCCTCCCTGTGCTGGCCCAATTTAGGCTGCAGTGCAGTATATCTTCAGCTTATAGAAGTTACAAAAATAATTTTCATTCCCAATAAATATTCCCAAAAATAAATTTCAGCCCATCACTTCTGTATTATGTGAGCTCGACGATATCTACTGAACTGGTCACATACATTTATTCCAACCTAACCAATTTACGTCCAATTGTAGGAAACGAAATATTCTCCGCATCATTCATAATTCAAGCAGTAACGAACCCCCCTTCCCCGACCCTTCCCCACCCACCCGTCTCACCAAATGTTTTGCGTATCATTTCATGATATAAATGGGCCACGGTTATCAAATACTCGTTAATGTACGGCTTTATACGTCAAAGAATACGGTTTTTGATGTTTCATAATTTTGCTCCTATTTTATAAATATCATCATCAGCATTGACTTAATAAATACTTTTTATTAAGTCTATGATCATCAGTTGTCACAATTTTATTAAGGATCGCCGTAAGCTCTAATCAATCCAATTGTATTCGCGTCTAAGGATGCTTACATAGAGAAACAGTTTACCGGTACTGACAAAACCATGTACCGTTCGGTACGGTCAATATTACCGATGCGATAACATTGTAATGTTGTCGATAACATTGTAATATTACCGGTAGCGACCTGTACAGGTTTTGTCGATGTCGGTAACCTGTTTCTCTATGTAAGCAACCTAATCAACTAATCTATGATAAGTAGTTTCAACAACAGGAGGATCTCCAGCGGTTACGATGGTAAGGCGAGAAGGCGAGGCGGAGGTATGCAGGACCTGGCACCGGCAATGTGAGTATGGCCAGCGTGATTAAGATTGAAGTACCCGAAACGTAAACTTTACCTTCCGTATGACACAGGTACTCATTTGGTGAGTATCTCTCACGATCCGCCGGGAAATGATGGCATGGATGTGCGTACAACCCGGTACATAAAGGTGTGCACTAGAGGAACCTCGCAGCGTCCCGACTTGGCAGTGGCTCTGGGACGATCTACTCCAATGCTCGAAAGCGACAGGTCGCAGGGGGCGATGGATTTCTGTAAGACTGCACGTTCAATGATGCAAGACTGCTCAAGCAGGAATCTAGTGGAAACTCCTAAAAGAATATTTCCACGTCAACAAAAAAAATAGCATCAAAAATGGTAGGCTAGTGAAGACTGAATTATTCAAGTGCATTGAACCCATCAGCGGTCGATGTCGCCCTCTAGAGCGCACCAACAAAACCCATAAGCAATTCTATTCACTTTAGACAAGAGTTGTATGTGCACTTATGCGGTACACTTGCCGTACTATCTATACTATATCTCTATACTATATAATAAATCTGTAGAAGGGTCAATTCTGTACATTGAAAATAAAATTATAGCAGGGGGTGTTACTGGATCGATACCAAACCCAAATATGGGATTAAAAAAATTTTTGTCTGTCTGCCTGTCTGTATGTTCAGGCATCACGTGAAAACTAACAGTTCGATTTCGATGAAACTTGGTATAGTTATACCCTATTAACCTGGACATAAAATGGGATACTTTTTATCCTGGAAAAATACTTATAAAAAAAATAAATCAATCCACGTGAAGACCGATATCCGCGCGGACTGAGTCGCGGGCGGAAGCTAGTATACATATAAACTTCTGTATAAACTGATTGGACTGAAATTCAGCAATGGTAACTAGTGCTTACAAAGTATGTCGGAGTGGAACGTACAAAAATCGAGCCGATTGTGAAATTCCACTGCAGGTATTCGCAACATTTTCCCTGCACATTTCCCCTGGTAAAACGGGAGCGTTATTTAAATGACATAAGTGGGAAAAGTTAATAAACGCCTGGCGTGCTACAGCCGTATTAGCAACTGGGAAATTCTCGAAATGTCGAGTTTTACAAAATCACGTGGCTGTTAACATTCAGGCTAAATCAACGTGCAGTTAATACTAGTTTAGAGGGGTTGTTAATCAAAGGTAGGCCTTGATTTTAACATTGTATTACATCTATTTAAAATACTTTAAATATAAAAATTATCACTTTAAATTACAATAAGTATATGCTGTAGATTGGATAAATGTTAGTGTTGTCTTCACAGCAAATCGCGCCGCGTCAGTTAGTTTATGCGTATAACGTACACAAATGTATATTATAATACAAATACTACTATATTACTTATATTTAGTTACGAATAAATGAATTGAACGTGTTTTTGTTAAGCTGTTATTTTCGGACATTTTAATTGAACTATCCAAAAGCAATTATTGTAAACGTCACCATGTATTGATGAAACCTATCGTATTTATGTGATTTTAATTAATTAAAAGTGGAAATAGTATAAAAAAGTTAGACTAAAGACTATTTAGTCAAAATAAGTACTTTACTTATATAACTTTACTTATATTATACTATTTGAGTGTAGCCTAATGTCGATGTTATGCAAGCGAGAGGTACTACTCCAGTCGTCTTAGCTCGATCCGTCTGAAATGTAGCGGTACACGCTACGAAAATTATTTTAGATAACAAAATCGGTGGTTCTGTTTTAAATTATTTCTACTGTTGTAATGAAAAAACACAGTTTCATTATTTTCTTGTTGCTTTTAACACTACGAGTCGCCTGCTAAAGAAAACGTTAATAAAAGTAAGAAAAAGAGAGCGTTTGAATTAATTACGACGTTCATTTTACGAAAGCAATCAGACGGACGTTTAGTTGCAGGGAGGACTGTGGGAGGATGTGGGAGGATGTGGGAGGACTGCAGGAGGACGTGGGAGGAGGGAGTTAGGTGAGTCTGTGACAAGCGTAACGACTGCAATTAAAACTCGTCTGAGTAGTCTCGCAGCCCCGACACCTCGTGTGTAGCTAAAAATGGACACTAGTTAGCGTTTGTAATAGCGTTAGCTAACGCAAATTTTCTTAAATTTCTCGGAATATATGAGATGTTAAATTTTATAAAATATGCAGGGTTAGTTTTTGGTCACCGGCCAAATTTTCAGATTTGGTTCAGAATCGATAATACATTCGATTTATGAAATAAAACAAATATGAAAAATAATATAAAAAATATTTTTGTCCCGTACGAAAATAAATACCGTGTGGGTAACATAATTGTACATAGCCTCCGCACGCCGCACGCAGTGGATACGAAACACAATCAGCTGTTGAGGTCAACACACTCTTCGGGTGCTGCTAATGCGCGCAGGTATGCTTACGGACCGTTTCATATAAATGTGACGATAAAATTAAAACGCACCCTTGAAATGATGTTTATTTACTTATTTTAAATATGGCCGGTGACCAAAAACTAACCCTGTATATTATTCTCTTTAATACAGTATATTAGTTGCTAGCTTTTACCCGCGCCTTCACGCGCGTCAGTGAAAAATATATTTATTTTTATATAATAATAACATATGTCCTTTCTAATATTTCTAAGAATATGTTTAGTGGTGATAGGTTGAGTGGTTTAATAGTGAAAGCGTAAGAAACAAAGTCATTCACATTTAGGTATAATATTAGTAGGAAGTAGGATGCAAAATTTACTGACTCTTGGGAGAACCCGAAATAACGAACATTATATTTTATGTTGCACAATAAGGTCGGGAGCGTTTGTGCAATACCCGTCCACATAGCAGGCGTGTGCGATGGAAACAGGAAATTAAATATGGCGGCGGCTAGACAGTGTCAAATCAACTCTTACATGTTATGTATTTTGCGTGCCTAGCTAATGGTAGATGCACTGAAAGATATTTGAATTCAAAATACAATTATTCTTCGATTAAATTGATAACGTACCTATCATACTTTTTAACGGCAGTCGAGTCATGCCAATGTGAGTAAAATGTGCATTTTTCGCTCCATCTCATAGCAAGACAATTCAAAACTAAAATGGTTGATTAAAATTGAAAAAAAAAAAACGTAGATAAAATTTTATGAAATATTTTTATTAAATATTTCAGGATCGAACCCGGGCCCGCTTCTAAGCATTGAGCTACTCCTACAATCTAATCAGATTTTGTAAGTCCATTAATTCCGGATTGAGGTCCGCCCGAGGGCGATCCAATTTCCTTGTAGCCCTCGGGGCGGTTTGCTACAAGTTGTTTCTAATAAAAACGTCAATTTCCAGACCGGATTTACAGAAACTTTCATTCACACTTGACCTTTTTTTAATATAAACAAACGAGCAGTTGGGGCCCATAGCCATCTGCATAAAGACTACGCAGATTTGTTGCCCTCCTCATCCCCCTCCTCCATGGGCCATTGGCTCCCTATTTATATTCCTGTTTTATTTTCTAATGATCTTAAAACTCAGGGTCACTGACTGACTGACACACACGAAAATGAAAGCTTTTCTAAGCTGAACTGAACTTTTACAAACCAAAAAATGCAACTTTGAACTTTACTAGAGGCTTGTGTTACATGAGAAAGTGTAGTGCATTTTTATTATGAAAACCACGAGAAGTAAAGCACTCTGACAAATAACAGGCTTGTCGATCAATAAAAGATTTGTAAAAATCCTATTTGAATTAAATTTGTTGATTTTTAAATGAAATATAGTGAAACTATTCATTAAAAAATTCTTTATTCGAAGTTTAATGTTCAAACCAATGGTAGAAAAAAGGAAACTGTTAACGAACCGATCGCTTGTAATTTACAATTAAACACCGTTACCGCTTCGTCGATTTTATTAAAATAACTATTGAACTTAAAACTTACTATTAAAATAAATATATTGTCTCTGGTCGAACTACTCCAAAAAGTCTCGACCGATTTTCGTATTTTTTTCTGCTCGCTAGATCGGAGAAAAAATATGGCATGAAATATATTTCATTCCAATCTTTCCACGTCATCGACTACACGGATAAAACCGCCAGGCGGCTGGTAGAATGCTATATTTCACACCACCCGTCATTCGTGTAACTAGCTCCAGCATGGGCTGCAATTATAATACACGTGGAGTAAAGAAAAGGACACATTATACGTAAAAACGTAGCACATTGTACTAACACACACATAGTAAGAACACTCGCAAAGAATAAGTTTGCGTAAGTTGTCGTTCACACACACTAAAGTCGAGTGAATGCGTGTGTGTGTACGACAACGGAAATTGGGCCACGATATTTCAGTTTCTTGAGTGTGTAGTTTGTGGTTTTATAGCGGGGGGTCATATGTAATACACATTTGACCCCCGTTAGAAGCCACAAACTATAGACGCGGCAATTTCACAACCGAACTACTAGACCTCGCAAAGTTCTGAATCGCCCCTACTCTGTACAAATTTAACTTAATTAATGTTAATTCGAGGAAGTAATGATGATACGTGTACCTATATTATTTCCAGTTTGATGGCATTAGGATAACTTTGTTAAAAGTATGCAAGGATATACATCCTGGATCATATATGTATCCTTTACAAGGCTATTATTACAATTATCTTCAAAACTAATTTTTATTACTCCCGTTTTATGTCTGGTGGCGTAGTAGTAAGAGGTAGTGCCGCACTGCATGCTTACATGCAGCCGAAAGTGACAGCTGGGCTATCGCGTTTCGTGCGGTGTGTAAGTAGCTGGTGGTCTATGGAGGTGGAAAATTAAAGGAGTTCAACGCATTTGTAGAGCCTCTACGTAATGTCTATGGGCGTCGGTAGTCATGAAAATGGCTCAGACTGCTCGTTTGCCCCTCATAAAAAAGTGTCTTTGTACAAGAAAAATCTAATAACATCCCTATCATTAAAGTAGAGCCTTTCAGGATACACGAGGTAACATAGAAATCTGCAAACATACTACTACTCCTTCTGATGTAAGTGGGTTAAAGTCAGCATCGGATCCAGGTGGGGGTTTAAGGGTGGTGTGGGACTCCCGGATAAGCCGAACACTTACTAAAACCCCGCGGGTGCCATCGGCCGCCTATACTGAGGTGCCCCGGATCTGTCAACAACAGGGCGATTGGTCAGTCCTCCGTAAAGGACGGTAGCCCATGGAGGTGGGAGGAGAAAGGAGGCGCATCTATATAGCCTCTATGCGGATGTTTGTGGGCGTCGGTAGTCATGAAAATGGCTCCGGCTGCTCGTTTGCCCTCCTATATCATAAAAAAAAAAAAAAAAAAAGGACTGGACTTATCCCAGAATAGGGGCTAATCTGACAGGATCTTAGAGGGGCTGCAACCCCGGGCCCCACAAGGCTTAAGGTCTTTAAGATTACTTATGTACCTACTCATAAAAGGGCCCTTCCCAAGGCCTCCAAGGCCCGCGCCCGCCTGTGCTTCATCCGGTGCTGGTTAAAGTAACGTAAGTTTAATTCAATTCAAAATGGTTGATACTGTATACAGCGAACATGACACCGAATTTCTTTGCCAAGCACAACAAAAAGTCCGAATAAATTTCGGTGTAATCCAATTTCACTGGCGGCCACATGCTGCAGTAAATACCTCGGCATTCTCTGGCATCGTGTTCTACGAAAATAATATACTTTACCTTAAATTTGTTTCCGGCACTTTTAACTAATAAATTGCACGTTTACCACGATTAACTTTCAGTTTTTTATGGTTTAGGGGGGCAAACGAGCAGTCAGGGACATTTTCATGACTACCGACACCCATTTACATCCGCGTCGAGGCTATACAGATGCGCTGCCCTTCTAACTCCTCCCACCTTCATGGGCCACCGGCTACTAAAAGTTTAAATAAACTTGCAGTTTTCGGCTAGTGAAATTAATTAATTGCATTAGCTTTAGCGCAACTGGCTAGGTTAATTGGTTAATTAACCTAGCTACTTAGTAACACGTACTTCTCAGTCCAATGGGCTTTCTTTAATACATACATTTAACGCTAGGGCGACGCTATATTATGACGGTTACAATGCTGGCTCGAAACGGTCCTTATCAGGTTACTACATACTTGTGTAATAAAAATTCCAATTATACCTTTTGTTTGAGTCTAAATTAAATTTCACTCACAAACAAAGGTCTCATATAAAGTTTAATTCCATGTTCAAATGCTAAATTCAAATTCTTTATTTCAAACAAGTGTCCGTAGTGTTGTTGTAGTAGTAGGTATAGTGTAGTGCCACACTGCATGCTTGCAATGCGAATTGGGCAGAAGGTACTTCTCGCTTACACGAGACCGGCGTAAAGTGACAGCTGTGCTGTCGCGTTTTTCATGCATAACAACTTTACTAAAGATCATCACATGATCAAATGTATAGTTTACGATTCTATAAAGAACTTACAAAGAATTGACAATGTTTCCTTGTAAAAAAATGATTTACATTACATGTCTTCCGTTTGTAAAACATTACCGAACGGAGCACGATATTGTCTCGACGTGCTGCGAATGCTAACGGTCTATTTTCAATATTTGTTCTAAAAACAATGAAATATCGCTCTGATATTCCACCTCAACCTGCTTTGTTTTCCATGGAGCCTCATATTAACTCCCATTTATTATGGATCCTCTATGTGGATGTCTGTGGTA
This sequence comes from Calycopis cecrops, assembly GCA_001625245.1. Classification (NCBI taxonomy): domain Eukaryota; kingdom Metazoa; phylum Arthropoda; class Insecta; order Lepidoptera; family Lycaenidae; genus Calycopis; species Calycopis cecrops. Next base: position 148,988 of record LUGF01046968.1, read on the forward strand.
GTCATGGAAATGGCTCCAACGGCTAGTTTGCCCTCTTATACTTTAAAAAAGTCACGAGAATATTCCACAAATAAATGTAAAAAATCCGCCATCAAATAGAGGAATACGTCGAGTCCGAGGAACACGATCTCTGTGTTATCAAACGAATCTCCTTGGGGATTCCTCCAGTTATTTACCCGGTTCTTACTCACTTATTATCTGTACGTGAACTATACAGAAGATTTATCCTTACAATCTCTTTGCTTTACTTTTACTTTGTTGTTTTTGTGTGAAGTAAAAGGGAAATATTCAATTATATTATGCAAAAAGCACATTTTTTATGTAAGTCTAGCACTAAAACCCTGGGTGTTTGTTTAGAAGACATAATATGTAACGAAGTGGTATGTTGTGTTAAAGTAACCATTTTATTTTTGTAATACAGTTTGATCAGTTGTTGTGCTATGATGTGGCCTACAAAATATATCTCCAATACATATTTTCCAAAATAAAAGTATTTCAACATAAAAAACCAGATGTTAAATATTTCAAATACTTTTTTTCGCATAAGGATTAAAAATATAAAGAAAAACATAAAATGTTGAATACTAAATCAAATCTTCTTACTTTCATAAAAACTTGATTACTTAAATCAACTTTTATGATTTAATCAAACTGTGTAACTTTCTTTTTACAAAGTTTTTAAAATTAGATACTTTGTTTAAGCCAGAATGGCTGCCACAAATAAACTGAAGTTGCGGAGTCCCTTTGGGTTCGCCTGAGAGTTCGCCGACCTTTTTATAGTATATGGGGGCAAACGAGCAATAGGATCCATTTTGATGACTACCGACGCCCATAGACATCCGCATAGGGGTTACACAGATGTGTTGCCATCAGTCCTCCATGGTCACCGGCTACTTACACCTACCAAGTAGGTACCTGTCCTGGCACTTTAATACACTT
>LUGF01046968.1:151952-166415 GCA_001625245.1 Calycopis cecrops
AGTTCGGACCGATAAGATATTACTTCTTGCTTACTATTAATATTCTTAATTTCTACGTACTGTTTGCGATTTAAAAGATAACTTTTAAGCCACTCATTAGCCTGACCTCGAATACCGTATTGTTCTAATTTATAAAGGAGCTTTTCATGGGAAACGTTGTCAAAAGCCTTAGACATATCAAAAAAAACACATGTTACTGGTGTTTTTTTATCCATGTACTTAGATATTTCCTTTATTAATGAAAAACACGCTAAAGTTGTTGATTTTCCTTTTTGGAAACCATTTTGTTCTTTTATAATTATTTTGTGTTTATCCAAGAAAGATAGGAGTCTTTTATGCATTATTTTTTCAAAAATTTTAGAAAAGATGGATATTAGTGCTATAGGTCGATAATTATGAACTTCTTTCTTATCTCCTGATTTAAGTAATGGCATTACTTTAGAAGTTTTTAGGCAAGAAGGGAACTTTCCTTCTTCAAAAGATCTATTTATGAGGTAAGCTAAGTTTGACGCTAGTTTTCTAGAGCAGTATTTTATTACTTTTGTGGAAATTTCGTCATATCCCGTCGAGCAAGAGTTTCCAAGTGAGTTAATTGTTGCGATTACCTATGTTTCGTCAGTTGGGATCAAAAAGATACTAGAAGTATTATATTTAAATTCTTGTGTAATTTTATTGGTTAAATGGTTTTTGTTTTGCGTGTTGCTATTAATAAAATGATCATTAAATATATTTGCAATCTGAATAGAATTATTAATATTTGTATCCTCGTAGTTAATTTGATCTATACCCTTAACGTTTATCATATTATCATTCTTAATTACTTGCCACGAAGCTTTACATTTATTTTTTGATCGACCAATATATTTTGTATTGTAATTTTTTTGAGCCGCGTCTAAGCAGTTTTTAAGAAGTTTTGAATAATCTTTAAATATTTTTTTATTTGCAACCGTTTTATCTTTATAATATAACCTTAATTTCCTTTTCGTATTGCACGAGGTATTTTATTCCCTTAGTTAGCCATTTAATTCTTTTATATGAAATATTTATTTTATATCTGACCACTGGGAAACATAGTCTATAGAATAAGATGATTGTATTATAATAGTCTGCAAAAGCTATATCAAAGTTTTCATTGTTAATTTCATCCAGAAACTTAATATTATTTATACATTCCTTAAATTTAGCCATATTATTTCTACATAAGTCTCTTTTAAATATGTATTGATGAGATGACTTGTATGTATTGTTGAGAATCAATACGCGGACAATACAAATAAATCGCAGTAAGGAACCATAGACTTAGCATGACTTTGTCTAGATTTCATTACTTTTAAAATAAAAACAAACAGCTTCATCGAGACTTGGCTAGTTTTTTTACAAAATGTTTTTGGCGGGACTCTGAATACGACTAGCTAGGTTAAACATTTTAATGCTTAGGCTTATTACGTTGCGCATTGTTTTAAGATGCATTGTTGTGTTGCATTGCAGCCGAATTAGACCAGCACGACTCAATTGCAATGTTTTACTAATTTTTAATGACCCTTTGAAAAGTGAAATTTACGAGAACTTCTGCATAACATCAGTAGACATAAAAAGGCACAGACTGTTTGTATGCTCCCCTATACAATAAAAAAACTCCATTATTGATACATCAACGCTCTCGGTGACTGCGGCAGTGACAAACTGTTGTCGCCAGCTCCAAGCCCGGGGCCGATCTGAAATTACCGGTGCACGGTGTTCACAGCTCCACTCACTGCGAACTATCTCGGAAATTGCTTATAGACCTATTGGTTTTCGTTTTCTGAAGACATGACAATAAAACTACTTTCACGGATTTTATCGCGGTTTTTTTAATTTACAAGTCGGACGTTTAAGAGCTTTAGAACAACCGTCACGGGTGGACTGAAGACAGCAAGGATTTTCACTATGATCAATATTAGGTATTTAAATCATACAAGCCACAGTCTTAGGGTCAACTCACACCAAAAGCGCAGCGAAGGGCAGCGAAGCGGAGCGCAGTTTATGTGTTATATGAATTTCAACTTTATAATAATTACTATAGTACTTATTATCGCATGAGAAACTCGAAGGAGACGCGTGGATTCCCGCGACGCGCGACTTCTGGAGCATTCCAGCGACTTCTCGAGCAGTCACGGGAATCCGCGCGTCTCGTTCGAGTTTCTCATGCGATAATAAGTATTATAGTAATTATTATAAAGTTGAAATTCATATGACACATAAACTGCGCTCCGCTTCGGTGCCCTTCGCCGCGCTTTTGGTGTGAGATGACCCTTATGAATTATTGTTTCACATAAAACCTAATAAACTAATTCGGGTGCTATTTGGCAAAAAACAAAAAAGATTTAAGGTATATTAAACCGCGGAGAACTCTATATTTACAGCCTTAAAACGCTTCAATTTAACCAATCACTTGTAGTTATGGAATACGGGCACTTAATGTCACACTGCATGCAAGCTGACAGCAGAATTAGGCCGGCACGACCGGGGAGGTACGTCTCGCTTACACGAGACCAGCATACAATAGCAGCTGTGCTGTCGCGTTTCGTGCGGTGTATAAGTAGCCGGTGGCCTATGGAGTGAGGAAGAAGGGGGGGCAACGCATCTGTATAACCTCTATGCGGTTGTCTAATTTAGTAATTCCTAGTTTGGTTGCTAAAGTTAGTAGGTATCTAACTGTTAAACGATGTAACGTACGCTAAAGTTAGAAAGCTGGCCTGAAGTTAGCTGTAAGACAGGCGGGAGCTGGCGTAGCGAGCGTTACGGTTTATGTGAACAACTAAACGCAATCTAATTTCGAACAATATTCGAACAATATCGAGTCTGTTTAATCATAATTGTGCTCCCGGCGATATTTCGACAGGCGTCAGGCACGTCTATCGGCAGGCGTTATATCGAGGGCAAAGTTGCAGTGTTTAATAGCGTAAATTAGTAGGAACAGTTAGTGCCACACTGCATGCTTGCCTGCAGCCGAATTGGGCGGGCACGACCGGGAAGGCACCTCTCGCTTACACGAGACCTGCGTAAAGTGACAGCTGTGCTGTCGCGTTTTGCGCGGTGTGTAAGTAGGCGGTGGCCCATGGAAGAAGAGGAAAGAGTCTATGGACATCGCTAGTCATGAAAATGGCTCCGATTGCTCGTTTACCCCCTTATACTATAAAAAAGTCAACGACTGATTGGATCAGTCGGAGTTTCAAGAACAGAGAAAACAGTAGAGGCGATGAGAACACGTATGCTTAAATAAACTTGTGCGAACGTCTATCATGTGCATGTCGATATATTGCCAAAAGAATAATCTAACGTATGTATTATGAAATGAAATGAAAATATTCGTTGTTGCGCACGTTATAAAGAGTAAAAGCAATACAGTACATGTTACAGTATGGATACACACAAAGGCGACCTTATTACTTTACAGCAATTTCTTCCAGGCAACCTTAACTATTGGAAAATTTATAATATTATATCTAATACAAATCAATGCCGACAAAAACTAAGTATTATTATACTTTAAATGATAAGAGCCCGATGTATTATGCAAACTTTATACATTTTTGTAATGGGACGACATTTTGACTTAACCTCCTGCCCTTATTTACCTCCTTCGACGGTCAACAATTTTATAATTTAAAAACTCTATTCAAATAAGATAATTTTAGTCTGTAAAGCTTGTTATAACGAAATGTTTTACGAGAATTTTAAACGATAAACCAACACCGGTCTTTTGGGACAGCAAACGATGGAAATTTGCACTGAACAAATATAGCTGCTTTAAAAACTTGCCACTTTTATTTCGACTCTGAACGCGAGCAGCGTTCAAACCCACATGATTTCTACATAAAAATCTGTATTGACTCTAGAACTAAGGACTTCTTAAGTTTACGCGAATTTTACACATTGTGATAAAACTATTTTAACACATTCTATCACGGTTTATTTAAGTAGTTTAAAACATAGACTAAATATACTTTTTATTTAGTCTATGGTTTAAAATCCGACATTTCAGAAATTATTAAAAGTACCCGATTAAAGGTACTTAAGATTAAAGGTATTTTAAACTTATGACATCAAGACATCTGTCATGTAAGGGATTATGAAATACTTAAATAAACCTCGATAAAATCTGTTAAAATAGTTTCATTACAACTCTAAAACTACATACCAACATTCAGGTGTGTAGTGCGGGTGTAGACTGGGCCAGTGCACCGGCGTTTATCGAGTTAGCTAATGAACTACATACCCGGGTCAGGGTCCAGGGAACACTCACTCGAGCTAGTTGCAGCTAGTTCAGAGTTCATTCTATTATAAACTGGCCGGGTTCACTTTGGCATCGAAAATAAAAAATGTTCAATCGTTATAATAATAATAATAATAATGTCGTCCTAGCCGGTTTCGGCTACGGCGGCCGTCTGTATAAACGTGCCATCTGCGCAGGACGTATTATAGTGCACAAGTGTGCGCGCAGACACAAGTGCACTCTCTATTCCCTCATTCTCATATTCCGATGGAATGGCAGTCCGACACGACCGGAGAGAAATCAGACGCAGGACCTACGGCTTAACGTGCTCTTCGAGGCACGGGGGTGTAACAACGCCAACTTCCTCACTCCGGACTGTTATTAGAAATTGAAAAATCCCAATAACAATTTTCGGTCCGACCCGGGATTCGAACCCGGGACCTCACGTCTGTGGTTGAACACGCTTACCACTAGACCACGAGGCATTCAATCGTTATAAATAATTTATAACGGTTATGTTTCTTCCTGATAATGCAGCTGTCTATTCATGAAAGATGTAGATATTATACTAAAGTAGGTGCTATAGTAGATTGCACCTAAAAAAACCTAAATAAAAAACTAGCAGTACAACTAAACATTTTAGACAAAATGATAAAAAAATATCCCACAGAGCAAAAACAGTATCATGTAGTATCAGTATGTACTTTAGGGTGGGTGGGACATGGGGGAAAAGAGGCTATACCGAGGCTTTGCTCCCTTCCTCCTCCCACCTCTACGGAGTATCGGATACTTACACAATCATCATCATCCAATCGTACATCAATATTCTTATTAAATTATTAATTCTAAGAGCAAAACAAAGATTGCATACAAAAATGTATTCACTGATATTTACAATTTTTTTTTGGTCGATAAACAAAACAATATTGCAATATTTTATACTGTAACAACGTTATGCCTTTAATTTTCGATCTATTGGAGTCGGCGATTGGCTCGAGCGGTATTCGACACGAACTTTGACATCGTAAACAAAAGAGAACAGTTCACGTACGCTCATGTACTTGTGTTTAACAAGTAACTACATTTCAATTTGTGTATTAATTACTACGAATAATATAATATAAATTACTACGGCTGAAAAATCACAAAAGTTCGGGGAAATTTGCGAAACACGTCCGCACAGCTGCCAACTTACGCCGTTTTCGTGTAAGCTAGAGGTACCTCTCAGGTCGTGGCCGTCCAATTCAGCTACATGCATACATGCAGCGTGGCACTACCTCTTACAATATTGATGAATGTCTACTCACACGTTAAAATCCATTATGAAATTATATAACACAATTTTTAAGAAATTTAGATTTTGTTGAATTTGTCAACTTAAAAAGCTTAAAAAACCCGAGGAGCTTTTCGTTCATTTGTCGCGCAAGTCTTCCCTAGGGAACTGACGTAGAATTAATTCCAATCCAGTCTTGCAAATAAGCTTTTTAATTAAAATACACTTTATACGTAATGTTAACTTGGATTTTAGGTTTCTTCTTCTTCATCTTCTGTCAAGCAGTGGGGAAAAGATAAGACTCTTGGTCAGAGTAGATGAGAACATGATCAGAGACTACGAAAAAAGCTGAAACTTCAAAATCAAAGCCATCACTTTTAAGAGCGGGAGGTACCTGCCACCCTGGACGTGCCGGCCGAATTTGGCCGCAATGCAGCATCGCACTACCTGTTACAAAAGTTAGAACGAACGGAGTCGTGAGGAGTAACCGGACCTACAGACATGTCGTCGTGACTCGGGATCCCAGTCACTACAGGCGCAGGGTTATACAGACTAACTGTCTGATGGGCATAACCTCATGCGGATTACCGTGAGCAAGAGACACATTCCCGACGATTCGGGTTCGATTCAGCAGCCAAAACCTCTTACTCATATCACTGGCATAACACCGGCGATAAGTGACAGCTGTGCTGTCGTTTCGTGTGATATGTGACGTTCTGGTAAAGAAGTAAAGAGGGAACCAAAAGTTTGTTCCTCCCTTCTTCCCCTATGCTATACATTGGCTATGGCAATACATCGCTAATTGCGCAGTGTATAGCTTTATTTCACATGCTTTGGTTTCAAGACTTAGCCACTAACGAAAGCTAGACGCAAACTTGACCTGCTCCGGCATTTATAATATTAAATAGACCAACTTCGGTAACTTCCTAGCTGCGTGAAGTTAGCTACTTGTGGCTAGTTATTCCCCGCGGTTTCACTGATGCCTGGTTGTATTTTTAATCCAATGCGTTAGGGATGTTGACTACAACAGCCAATCTCTAGGTAGGTATGAGGTGACGTTACTCATGATTACGATAACTGAACCTGGGGTCATTAAAATACATTTTGAGCAGCAACTTGTCAACTACTATGTTAGAATATTTTTGTTTTAATATTCTTGAAAATCGATGTCTCCAAACACTGTGTTGATGTAAGCTGATGGCGTCAGCACTGAGGGTACGCGGCACATTATAACATGCTTTTATTTACTACTAGCAGCCTGGTTTCACCCTTGTAACCCTCACATACTCGTAAATCTTATAACCGTTCCTAGTAAAGAATATAGCAAACACAACAATAATTTTGCAAATCGGACCAACAGTTCTTATAACCAGCCCATTCAACTATACAAACTCTCCAGCTTTATATTACCACTAATTTCACCCGTTTAAAAACATTGATGGGAAAAAAAACTTTTGTAATTTTCCAGCCGTAGAAATATACAAATTGAAATGTAGTTACTTGTTAAACATAAGTACATGAGCGTACGTGAACCGTTTGTTCTCGTTTGTTTACGATGTCGAAGCGTGTAATATCGCTCGAGCCAATCGCCGTTCCCAATAGGTCGGAAATTAAGGCCATAACGTTGTTACAGTATAAAGTATTGCGATATTTTTTTTTATAATTGTCTACCATATAATTATTGTTGCCCAATGAAATTGAATTATATGACTATTGTATTAAACAATATATAATGAATAATCATTTAATATAATAAATTTTATGTTTAAAAATGTCCTGGATGAATTTTGAATTAAATGGTTGTTGGTGGAATCGATCTTAGTTGTATTAAAACACATAATTTGCAATATTTGCAAGCTTCAATAAAGGCATATTATTATGTTCACCGCCATCTAAGGATTAGCATGTTTGAGCTGTCAAATGAGATGAATCATCACTACATAGTATAAAATAAAGTCGCTTTCCACCGTCTGTGTGTCTATATGCTTAGATCTTTAAAATTATGCAATCGATTTTCATAGGGTTTTTTTAATAGATAGAGTGATTTGAGAGGAACGTTTAAATGTATTATAACTCAATTTTTGGAGTCCGAAATCCGAGCGAAGCTGCAGGCGGAAGCTAGTTAGATAATACATTAACTACAGTTAGGATTGAGTGAAGTATATGACCTAATTTGTGAACATCTACATAAGACCATTGTACAAGTTGTGAAGTTCTCCAGGTCGGTGACGTATCACAACTGCGCATTACACTTACTGGGACTTAAAACTTATCCACGCGAGATAGAGGCAAACTTGCTCGCTCCGGCATTGATATATGTCTCAATAATAGATCCACTTCGGGAACTTTATAGCTAAGTGAAATTAAGCTACGTGTCGCTCTCGGTCTCCGAGGTGCTACTGGCGTCATTTGATTTTTATTTTAGTGTTAAAATTCTTTTTTTTTTTATTGAAGATGAGACAAAGAGTTTTTTTTATTGCGTTACTAGGCGTCTTCCGATAGCTTCCAGCGCCCATAAACATCCATACAACACCGTCCCTAAAAACCGAACGAAACGTGACACCATACCCACGACGAAGTCCTGCCAGTATGTCGTAAGACATATTTTATCTCTCACTAGTCGACCCGACAGCCGTTGTCTTGTCATTATTAGAAAATGTGTTGTCATGGTAACGTGTAATGTTATGTGGCCGAATTGGCAATCAGTTATTTTGCCCTATAGTGTATTTCAATTCGAGATACCGACAGCAGCATTATATCCTACTAATATTATAAAGGCGAAAGTTTGTGAGTGTGTTTGTTACTCTTTCACACAAAAACTACTGAACGGATTTTCATGAAACTTTACAGTTATAATAATTTAAAATTTATAGGGATTTTTTATAATTTGGTTATAATATAACGATAACTGTCAAGTAAGTCGGAAAAAAATCAGCCTCCTGAGTGCAATATTGGCGTGCGCTGTCCTAATCGTTGGAGTTACACAAAGATATTTACTGTAGGATTATTTATCTTAAATAGTTCTAAATAAAAGTCCGCGACAGCATATATCTATCTTTTATGTGTAAGTCACTATGACCAAAATAGTGAACCAAACATTCAATGAAATTGGATATTTTTAACGATGCACATTTTAGAATATTAATTATCTAACTCTTATGAAAATTGATACATCTGTCACTTTACGTACCTATTGAATGTAGATAAACTTTGTCTATTACACTAAGTAATTTGGACGAATAGATTAAAAGTTATTATCATAAGATTGACTTAAACGGAATATCTAAAGCGCCTAAAATGCGCGGCGACAAATTCGATTCTCAAAACGGTTTATTGTTTCATACAATACGTATATATTTAATATAATATATATTTCAGTATAATATTAGATTATGTATAATAATAACAACACCATTTTTGAAGTCCGAAATCCACGCGGGCGAAGCCGCGAGCGAAGGCTAGTATATTAATTAATATTATATAGCATATGATCGAGGACTAATACATATACATATAACAAAAAAGTAGCCCAACATCTTACCGTTCACCGCCATCTAGCAAGGTCACTATGAAAATTAAAATTTAGATTTACATCCTTATTTTTATTTATTTATTTTTGTGATAAGTAAGTACATTTTATAGCTTTTAAAAATAATTCAAGTTCTCTACTATGAAGAGAATGAAGAGAAATCGTATATATTTTATTCTTTCGTAGGATATTTTTTCTAGTTTCGCTTTTAACGTGTATCAAAAGTGTTACTTCAAAGAGGTTATATAAGGTTGATAAAAGCAAGAGACGTTAAATGAAACCACATATTTAGTGTATCATTTCCAGGCTACACAATAAAAATCAGATCCATCGGAGCAATAGTTTAGCCACAGGAATTTTTTAAAGCTTTTTCTCACTTCGTACACGCTGTATCGTCAGCGGATAGCGAGTATGGGGTCATTCAACCCTTGAGAGGTTGCCACTCGCTGTAGCCGCCAGGTACAAAGCATGATTACATTTTTTCGCAATTTAACTTTAAAAAAGTATTTTCGTTTTAAACTTTTTTAATAGTTTCGGATTAACTGGAGGCACTTTTAATATATATTGTGGTTTAATTTAACGCCTCTCGCTTTCAACCTTATTTATGAGTTATTTTTAGTGTTGCTTCTATCATGTCACACAAACACTTAAAAAACTACATCCATTTTCGGCTTTTACGTTAGAATAACAAATACATGAATAATGTAAAGGCCGCAAAGCGCTATAATTTATTAACTAAATCAATTGTGGATGTGTTTAATTAAATAACGACGCAAGTTGATTGTTTTTTCGAGCCTTTATTATTTACGTGTTTATTTATTATATACGTGCGACTGGCTGTGTTGTGCTGTTGTGCACGCCAGACAGATACAGCTTGATCATGACAGATCATTATGTCTGTACATAGTTGTTTTTTGCATCTCGTTCAGTCTTTAACACCATCTTCACCACGCACACCACAATACTGATAGCACTCAGTTTGTGTCCGCGAAACATATTCACGATATATAGAGGCTTCTTCCTTGCTTTGGCATTGATATATGTCTCAATAAAAGATCAACTTCGGGGACTTTATGGCTAAGTGAAGTTGTGTCGCTGTTCTCTGTAGGTTTTAATGCCATACGATTTCCTTATTAAAATAAATCTAATGGTTGATTTGAAAGTGATAATCTAACAAAAATGGTGCAAGACAAAAATATTTTTATGCCGATAGTGTCAGGCATATTCTAAATGGCATGATATTTGTTACCCTTCTTCATAGCGTCCCCTCACAGACCGCACAAAACGTGACACCACCACGATCATAAATGAATGAATGAATTATATCCATTTCTGGTTTTGCACTAAAATAATAAACACTTGAATAATATATAGGCCGCATCAAAGCCTAACGACCGACGTTAGCAACAATATATTACCAGAATCAATTGTGAATGTGTTTAATTAAATAATCACGAGCTCTGATTGAGTTACGATTGTTTTTCGAGCCTTAATTAAATATTCGCTTTGTTGCGAACATTTTGCGGTTGTGTGCGCCACATATGTATACAGATCACTCGTAAGTAGTAGTGCACGCTGCATGCATGTAGGCGGCACCTCTCGCTTACACGATATCTGCGTAAAGTGACAGCTATACTGTCGTGCTTCGTGCGGTGCGTAAGTAGCCGGTAGCCCGTGGAGGTTGGAGGAGGAGGACAACGCATCTGTATAAATTCTGTGCGGATGTCTGTGGGCATCGGTAGTCATGAAATGACTCCTACTGCTCGTTTGCCCCCATATACTATTTAAAAAAAATTCATTATTTAAGAATCTAGTATTTGAATGAACTCCCTAATCTCATGACCTATTGGTTCGAATTGCATTTTTTTTTCGGTGTCAGGTAGCCAACGAAAATAGGAGCAGAGTACGCGAGCAAAACCACATGGCGCTAATGTATTACTTAATACATTTACAATTTTACCAATTTATTGCGTCCATAGCGTTCCACAAACACTTTAATTTGCAAATAACGTGCAGTTGAATCGCTGCAAGTGTATAAATTAATAAATTACCATTCGTTGATATTTAAATTATTTTGTCTATATGGTAATCTTGTTCATTTATTCATCAAATTTATGTATTCATTCATAAAATACATTAAACAATTAAACAGTCTTAAATACGTAGTTGATGCGATCACTTCCCGTCGTTGTCACGTCAAGCGTTACTATCCCGGTAGTGTCAGCTCTATCAAGCTGCAATGCATCTGTAGCACTAGCTCTTACAACATACTAACTGTTGAAAATGCAATTAAAATACAAAATATAGGTACACAATATAATATTATCTGGAAAAACACGCCAAAACTAAACAAGTAGGACAAGTGTACAGTTCGGCGCCATCTAGCGAGGTCACCGTAAAATAAAAACATATACTGACTAAGGCCTTCTATAATTTTTATATTATATTTATCTAGACATGATTATATTAAATTATTTTCTGAATGTCTAAATTTCAACAAGCTTATTATTAAATGAGCGAAGGCGGTTTTAGTTATAGCTTTTATCGTGGTTCCAAAATTGTGGTAGTTTTCCATATTTTTTTTTTCCAGGTGCATCTGTGATCAGTCCATCTTTACTATAAGCAGATTTGTTGCAAGAATGCTGTATAGATATAGTGCCCTTCCAATGAGACATCAACTCTAGTTTATAGTCTGTTTTGTAATTCCAACATGTTGTATCTCCTGAGCCTTTCGACACAGTCGTCGGTGGTTACTTGATGAGCTAATTGGTTTGGGTGACACTGGAGTTATAACTACTGGCCTTCCTGAAGGAGCTGAACTGGGACTGACGTGTGAAGAAAGACGACAAGGCCCACCCACACACACGCAAAGTAGGCGTAATAGCGTCGAGTTGCGGAAAAGGCCCGGGCAACAAGTAACAAGTAAGACACTGGAGTTTTTCCTTATAAGCTAGGGAGCTTAATCGAATCTCATCCCTAACTGATTTCATTTATAGGTGGTGCATGATTTCAGTGTTGGTGACATACCAGGGTACATGACGACGATGGCTCTAAGAATCTTGTTCTGTTGCCTCTGGATTCCATTTACATAATAGTAGTTTATCCAACTGTCATATAAAGAAGGGTATTAAAACACGAGTGTGAATTTTTGAAACGAGCGAACGCGAGTTTCAAAATAGTACCTCACGAGTGTTTTAATACCCGTGTTATATGCAGTTGCATACACTACTTTATCTTCACTAATGCAATTAATCAATTAATCAAACATTGCGAAACATTAAATTCACGCGTATTGCCCCATTTGTTGTTGGACCGACGACTGTTTGACCGACGAGGCGACGACTGCTTGACCGACGATTTAAAATGTAATGTTCTTTGAAGATAAATATTTTTTTTAAATACATAGATTACAAAAATTGCGGCGCGTAAATATATACTTTTTATAATTCAATGTTCATAAAATACTAGCTTCAATGTTGAAATATAATGTGAAAAAATCACATGACTTTACTTTTAAATTTCTACTAAACAGTAGATTATTCGTTGTCTGTGGCGTTCATTTTTGCCTTCATTTTTTTGTAGAGCTTTGTCTCTTTCTCGCAAATCCTTTGCAAGCTGGCATTGAACCAATGAGAGCGCAGCTGCAGCGCGCAGGGCCAATCAGGAGCGAACGCGCGCAGTTAAGGATTTTGAAATAAGGCTCTCTCACCACTCTCTCTCTCTCTCTCTCGCTCTCACACAGTGTTATAATGAGATTTTACGATATCGATTTGGATATTATAACATCATGTCAAATTGCTTAAATTGAGTTTTTTGTTGTCTGAGCTATAACAGTAGTTATTATAAAGCAAGTATTGAAAACATAAGTAGAATGTTACAACATTAGTGTAGATAAAATATATTAGAACATGGTCTGGTGTCTTGGAATTTAGTTGTATTTATTTTATTTATGTATTTTATGTATTATTATTAACACACCACAGCAGCATGGCATTACGTCTTACTTTTAATTAAAGTAATAAATAATGAGCATCTCAGTTATTCAGAATATAATAATTAAAATGTAACTCAAACACACCAACGGTTTCGGCTGTTTGACTCAAGAATTATTCGGGGGTTTATTTCTACAGCACAAGAAGCCGAAACAACAACAAGCGACAACTTTGAATTGCTGCATTTAATTATACTACGGCAAGAAACTTCGTTTTACTCGCTTTATGATTTTAACGTTTAAAGGGAAAGGATAAGCATAATAAGAGATGTTATAGTATAGTATATTATCGTTCTTTCAAAGCATGCTCGCTCTTTGGCGCATCATTCCACTCGTATTAATATTATAAATGCGAAAGTTTGTATGTTTGTTTGTTACTCCTTCACGCAAAAACTATCTACTCGAAATTTACACGGGTGTAATTGCGGGGCGCAGCTAGTAGAATGTAGGTATATGCATGCGCTAGTGGCTATTAGCCACGCTCTAAGCCACCCGTGAAAATTAAATAACATTTTCATGAAGTACGACTCAAGACTGAGTCCTGGCCACTTCAATACCACCCATCCACTTTTCATTAAAGTAGTAAATAATCATCTACTTAAAGTTATTCAAGAGTATAATTAAAATGTAACTCAAACAGTTATCCAACTACGACTGTTTGACTTATTTGGAGGTTGCTTTCTGTAGCACAAGAAACCGACACAACAACAAGCGACAACTTTGAATGCTGCATTTAATTATACTACGCCAAGAAACTTCGCGGTACTTCCATTGTGATTTAACGTTTGGTATTATTTCGTGTAGTCCGCGCTGAGACGTTTTCATTATTTTACATAATGAATTATTTAAAATTGTTTTTGTTTCATATATCAACACTATCATTAATTATTAAATGTATACATTGGAAATGGGAAGAACGAAACTGGGCTAATCTTGCCCCATTACCTACCATTTATACTCGAAAAATATAAAAGTGCTATAGTGCACTTAATTCATTTACAGTCCTACCAATTTATTGTTTCCATAGAGTTTCACAGACATTTTAATTTTCGTTTAATATTTCAATGTTTTCTGTAAACAATGTTGTTCATTAATGTTGTTGTTGTAATAAAATGCGAAAAGAAATGAAATTTTGAGCATTGATCTAATTTAATCTTTCATACTTAGTATACTACTACTAATAATACTAGTTACTTATAGCAATCACTTTTAGTCGATATCAGGCGAGAAGTACTACCCTCGTGCAACAATACCTCTTATAACCTATTCACTGATTTTTGGAAACTTCGCATTGTTTCTTATAGTATCAGAAGGCAAACTAGCAATCGGAGAATCGCTTACACGAGACCGGCGTGAAGTGACAGCTGTGCTGTCGCGTTTCGTGCGGTGTGTAAGTAGCCGGTGGCCCACGGAGG
>LUGF01046968.1:189975-209013 GCA_001625245.1 Calycopis cecrops
ATTTCCCATACACACGTAAAAACATTACTCGCCTTTGGGCACATTCGGTTAATAATTGAAAACTGTCAAAATAGTTGTAACAGTGCGACAGTACATGCGAGTACTTCACTACAAACTCGTAGCTAAGTGCTACGATGTACGGAGCGATGCTACGAAATTCGTAGGAGCACGTTCGTAGTACAGCTTAGAGCGAGCAGCCTGGTCGGTTCTACGCACACTTGTCTGTGCTATGCATAGATTTAGAATGTACGAGGTACACAATGCCAGAATGATGGTGTGACAAAAAAATATCTGACTTGAAATTTGAGTTTTGATTTGACGTATGTATGTGAGTGAGTGAAAAATAGTGTTGTCCAGTATATAGATACTTTTACATTATCGATGTTTTTCAGTTCGTAAAAATTTTTATACAGTAATCAATCATATTGATCGAGACAAATAACAACAGATCATTAATACATGTATATTCTCAAACTCATCGACGGTTTAAATAATAATCAAATTTATCGACGGTTTTACATGTAATTATTGTATAATAGATTTAAACATTATAGCTCTATTTATAGGCAAGAAGGCAATAGATTTGTATGAATGGTCAGACGTGGCTAATAGATAAATATATTTTACTTTTGTTACTCTCGTATCTGAAAATAACGGTAACAAAATTAACTTTCAATCCTGTTTTGCAGAAAATATCCATTGGTTTTGCTTTAAGCCCTAAGAAGACCTTAAACTTTTTTAAAACATGAAAAAATAAGAGTATATAAGCGCGTAACATAAATTCCTAATTTGTTTGACGTATTTTATAGCAATGGTCGATCAATAAAGTGAGACGTTTAGGCCAAATCATTACTAATAGGTACTAATAGTATTACTAAAAAAAACAATTTTCTTTGGATTAATTATTTATTGCCCTCTAAATATTGATATTCTGTTTATGGGTGTTTTTAGTTTCCCTGTACAATTTTGGAGACGGTACTTGAGTTATAGTCCGAAGTGTTGGATCCGTGAGCGGAGTTCTACCTTCGTAATATATGTATTGACATGAGAAGACAACGATCTCCTTTGTTACAGTTGAATCTGTAAACAAATAGGTGTACATTTTACAGTTTTTTAATTATACTATTTAGCAAATAAGAGTCCTGAGAAACATACTACGGGTACAAAAAATGTAAGTATGAGCAGAAGAAAGCAGTGTGAGCAGTCTTTTATTAGTACATGGCGGAGTTTCCATTGCATAAAATATTTGTCCTGCTTTAAGTAAATATTGAACTAGTAACTATAATTCAGGGATAGATTAGATAATACTGCCTATTACTTAAAATTGATAAAACTTGGCTAAATAACTTTGTAAGAACATCACAATGTCATGTCACTAAAAAGAATTGAAGTTTTATCGATAATCGTGACATGACCGCTTTGTCAAGCGCTAGCGTAACTAAACATTGTTCTATTTTACATAATTTCTTCGCAAATTCTGAATAAAATCACGAAAATCAATGCAGAATAATGTAAATTAATATAATACTATAAACATATTTCAGTGAGCCCATTACTAGCCGAAGTTTACCCAAATATCGTACGAAAACTTCCAAAAACAAAGTTGTATTTACCTAAAAATATTTTAATCGGTCGGAGTATTTCGTCTTGTAACACAACATATCACGACATAATTATGCCTTTTTAATATCCTCAATTTTAATCTAAGAATTACTACAGAAACGCATAATTTATAGCACGACGTTGAACAAGGGGGACGCTAAGGCCTCTTACTCCCAAAAAATAAATTCACATTCGTACTTCATATGCTGTCTTGTCTCATTTCCTTTCAGATGATGACGATGAACTTAATTTGAATGTTTCGCTCCCACGCTTCTTAAATCTTTCACTTAGTTAAAAGAATTCGAAATCTAAGATGCTATGTTAAACATAATTAGAACACAAAAAATCTATTACGACAGCCACAACAGCGAGTGGTCAGGTAAGCTGTTTATATAAAAATCTAAGTAGCGGGTGGCCCATGTAGGTGGGAGTAGAAACAAGAGCAACGAATCTGCATAAAGACTGTGCGGATGTACATGGGCGTCGGTAGTCATCAAAATGGCTCCGACTGCTCAATTTCTCCCTAATTAATTGAAAAAGTTTTTGTTAAGAGATCGCAACTGACAAATATAATCTACCATTTCATACGTACAAAGTCATGGGTCAAACTAAGCTAAAACATATGCTTACAATTTAACGTAATGACTACAATATCGGGAGCCTTTTACGTAGAACGTACGTGCTCAAGTGGCCCGCTCTCCTCTAAGCTAATGGCTATTTGGCTCCGCTGCAATGGCCTTATGTTTGTATTTTAAGTCCGTCAAAGATTTTAATAAGCGTGCATTTCCGCTTACTTGCCTCTCTTGGCAGAGCAAATAATATTCAATGTCAGTACTAAATATACTGGTGATGTGGCCAAAAGCCATGGCGTTAAAATTCCTTTTAATATAGCTATTATAAAACTACTAACTTAGCTATTGGGCTTAGCTTTTCGAGGTATTTTATTTAAATTTCTAGTGAAAATTGAAAATCGTAACATTTTTTTTAGCATAGGGGGGACAAACGAGTTGAGCCTTAGATGACTACCCACTCCTATAAATATAATATATCCTATAAATACATAACCAAAGACTTCAGATAATTTGCTGTCCTTACAACAGATAATTCGGTAATTACAATTGAGTGAAAAGCTATAGACTCAATTATCTGTGGCCAACGAGAACATCACGCTAATTATATATCGTGTGTACGTTACAGCGTATGTATGTATGTATGCTGTTATATCTATACATATAATAAAACTGTAGATGATTTTTTTCTGTGTTCATTATAAGACTTTTACGCAACAACTACTGGACGGATTTTGATTAAACTTTTTTGATATATAGCTATTATTCCTCGGTAACATATAGGCTATAATTCATTAATATATAATATAATGCTGCAGTCTCGACTTAAAATACACTATTGTAGGGTAAAGTAACAGGTTGGCAATTCCGCCACATAACATTATACCATGACAATATATTTTCCAATAATGACAAGACGTCTGTTGGGCAGCTAATATAATTTAACAGTAGAACCGAGTACCATTCATATACTGCCTACATAATAATGATGATATACATATAGAGCGACTCTGGGCTCTGTAATTACAATTGAGTGAAAAGCTAAAGAGCCAATTATCCGTGCTCATGCGAGATAATACACCTCGCGCTGATTATATATCGTACGGTGTACTGCTCTACTGCCACACGGTTCCATTCCATTTGTACTTCACACGTTATTTCTCAAATTTATCTATATTTTAGAACCATGTCGAAATAAAATTTTTAGCATTACTAATTAGGGTTCCATAGCCAAATGGCAAAAAACGGAACTTGAAAACTTGAAAACTAGTGAGATATCATTATTGGTTTTTAAGAATGATACATTTTCAAAAAACGCAAATAACTATAACTTTTTCGTTCCTGCAAACGCTATGAAAACCAAGAATTATACTTTCTGATAAAAAATCTCGCAGAGACACCTACCTTTCATAAGTGCGGAACGCTCGGTGTGCGAGTCCGACTAGCACTTGGCCGGTTCTTTTAATTCTACTTTCTTGCACTACTAAAAGCACAGTGGTCACCTTACGACGGTATCGCGTAAGCGAGAGGTACCTCCCCGGTCGCGCCCGCCCAATTCAGCTACATGCAAGCAGGGTGGCACTACCTATTACTAAATGATGGGTGTCGTTAGTCATCAAATTGTTACAATTCATTTGAAATAGAAATAGAAATAATTTTATTCAATGATCCATTAAATAAACGCATTAAATAACAACATGAAACATAAAATAAAAGAAAAAAAATAAAACTAAAACAGAGAAGAATGTTGCATGTTCATGCACAGTGATGTAATGTGAGGAGCACTGAAAAAGGATGTCACTCGGCATTCGTCGGAGAACATAAGTTCCCGTTTGTGGTTCAAACCCATAAAAAATCCAAATCTAATATTCTCAACATTCACTTTTCGTTCCCGTTTAACTGAAACTGTAAAACCAATTTTAAGTACAACAGGCGTTGACACGGGAACTCGTCTAAATTTCCAACACGAAATCGATATCGAGTCGTGTCACATCACTGATTGCAATCGAGTCGTGTCACATCACTAATTGCAATCGGCTCGTTTACACAGCTGCATATTGCAACAGCGGCTGCAATAAAATCTGGATCCGGTGGAGTGTTCTCTTGATAACAAAGCCGCTGTGTGGCCCGTTTTATATGAACTGCGCTGCGAACGCAATACCGCGCCGCAGGCTGCACTTGTATTGACAACACTAAAGTGCCGGCCTATTATATTTTTAAACTTCAATAGAGCGGGCTATATCGATATAAATGATAGATGTTATGACGTATGTAACCAATTCTACAGATTAATGGTCGCCGCACACTTATCAAGTCGGAAACGGATCGTAACCGTATCACCTCGAGCCGGTCTTCTTTGTATGAAATTCCTTACTGCAACGCACACTAATGGGAAACGTAACGTAATCGTATCGTCTTCGCTTTTCTAGGCGAGGCGTTTACAATCCCTTTCCAAGTTGATAAGTGTGAGGAGACCATTAATTGTAAATCTATAGGGCCATGTAAGAGGGATGGGGGTGTAGGACAACGCATATGTATAGTCTCTGTGCGGATGTCTATGGGCGTCGGCAGTCATGAAAATGACTCTGACTGCTCGATACCCCCTTATACTATAAAAAAAATATATCGTTTAAAATCGATAGAAAGCAAACGTGCTTTATTTTGCATACAGGCTGTAGTAAAGGGTGCCATGTACCATGCAGCGGAATTGGGCCGGCACGACAGGGGTGCTAACTCTCGCTTACACGTTATCGGCGTAAAGTGACCTATGTGTCACCTTTGACCAGAAACCTGGTCAATGGTGACATGATCTATGTATATAATAAAATCCTAAGACAGTAAAAACTGTACATTGAATATTTTTTTTAAAGAATACTTGGGGCGTGATCTACAATCGATATCGAGGCCAAAATATAGTTTTTAGAATTTTTGTCTGTAGTTATGTCTGGGCTAAACTCTAACCCCCTTATTAATAAACATAGAATAACTTTATTCAAGTACTAACCTAGTAATAAACTGACATCTGTCAAATTCCATATTAAAAAACACATAAAAAGTATGGAATTTGACAGATGTCAGTTTATTACTAGGTTATTACTTGAATAAAGTTATTCTATGTTTATTAATAAGGGGGTAAATGTACTGCGTGGATTTACTTCAAATTTTGCATGAATATTACTAACAGGTCGGGTCAACATATAGGCTACATATTATCTCGATAGTTCCACGGGATCGAAACTTATGTGGGCGAAACCGCAGGGCACAGCTAGTTTTTAAATAAATAAACAGACAGTAATATAAACTGCCTATAAATTTTATTAAAGCACAAGAAAGTATTTTACTATTCTTTCCTTCCTGATTTGTCGTGTAGCCGTCCTTTAAGTAACTTAGGAACTAAACTTTAATTCAGGTGAGGGTACCCTTACTTACGACTAATTAGATAACAGAACATGGCACTCATTTACTTATTTAGTTCTTGCTAAAGTACATTGATGCCATCTTCGATTGTTTTATACAATGCGTTAACATCTTAATCTTAATAATATCATACTAATATTATAAATGCGAATGTAAGTTTGTTTGTTACCCTTTCACGCGAAAACTGCTCAACCGATCATCATGAAATTTTGTACACATGTTCTTGGAGGTATTAGAAGTAACATAGGATAGCTTTTATCCCGAAAAAATGTTCCTGAGGGATGCCATGGAATGATTTTCCACGATATCGAAATTTACGCGGGCGAAGCCGCGGGGCGCAGCTAGTAACATTATAAATGCGAAAGTTTGTATGCTTGTTACTCCTTCACGCAAAAACTACTAAACCGATTTTCATGAAATTTGGCACACACTTATACGATAGTTTGCATTATCACATAGGATAGTTTTTATCCCGAAAAAATGTTCCTATGGGATGTCATGGGATGATTTTGCGCAGGATCGAAATTTACGCGGGTGAAACCGCGGGACGCAGCTAGCTACTGTATGAATTACAAACATGTTCATGTTTAGTAAGACGTAGTGCCAAGCTGTGTTGCAAATGACATGGCCGGCATCTTACGTCTCGCTCACACGATATCACCACAAACTGACGCATTTCATGTCAATAGGCGTTGCAGTGCAGAATATGATTATATTCTATAGAAAATAAAATATTTTCGTATCCCCGAAAGAACTGTCCTCAAGCAATAAAAT
Source organism: Calycopis cecrops (assembly GCA_001625245.1). Classification (NCBI taxonomy): domain Eukaryota; kingdom Metazoa; phylum Arthropoda; class Insecta; order Lepidoptera; family Lycaenidae; genus Calycopis; species Calycopis cecrops. Next base: position 196,338 of record LUGF01046968.1, read on the forward strand.
ATAACTTTTATCTCAATATACTTCGCCAGTCTCGTGTAGACAAGTGCCCGGGGGGAGCGACGAACCCCCCTCCCCCCACAAACCATGTTAACTGCCCTAATTATCGTTAAGTACCTTCCCATAAAACCCGGGATGTATTCCTGAGGACCCGCTCGTCCTAATTGCTCCCTAAAATTCCCCGACAATGGCGTCTGTAACTCTTTTATGGCATTAATAATTATGATAGGCTCATCAATCCGCCACTTTAATAAACTCTATAAAAGACAGTAACTCGTGAACGAGCAGTCGGTGATTTAATGACTACCGACGATTGAATAAAATAATAAATTATGCAGATGTTTCATAATTTGAGCCACCTGAAACACAATCGCAGGATACACGACACAGTTGTTACTTTAAGACGGTGTTATGTGAGCAAGAGGTACTTACCCGCTCGTGCTGACGTTACGCTCAGCCTGTTAGTGTTTCACACTATGTTACTCCACCTTTTCTCTTCATACCACGCGCATTCATCATATTTAAGAATACCTGACCAGACAGATGTTGGCTTGTATTGCAAAATATGTTGTTATGGTAATGTGTTATGAGGCTGAATTGTAAATCCGTTATTTTGCCCTACAATAGTGCATTTGAAGTCGAGACCGACTGCAGTATTATATATATATAGCCTGAATGTTACCGAGGACTAATACCTATTATAACAAAAAAAGTTTCATCAAAACCCATCCAGTAGTTTTTGCGTGAAATCCGCACAAGACAAAGACAGAATGACGTCTTCTACAGTTTTATTATATGTATAGATTATATTTGTATACAACCCTCCCCTTATTGAAATTATCAAAGTTCACCTTTACACGACAGCAACATGCTACTAATTACAATCTAAGAAACTCGTAAAAGTCAACCTAATAACGCCATGTTCCTGACTGCTCCATTTATTCCAAAGGCAAATTTTAATGAGCACATTGAAGCGAGTATCATTAAAATTCAATGTACACAGGGCGGATATTGAAAAGGCCTTTTTGAAGCCGGGCTCACAAAGGAAAATTGTGCCTAAGTCTACAGGGGACGTCCACATGCGAAACGCCAGTTTAATTGTGTTTGCCGAGACCCTAATCCGTAAGGCAATCATTATAAGGCATACCTCCGAAATTGACAGCCGAAGTTTCAGCAACAATGAAACACTATTATCTTCGATAAAATAGATACTTATAATAGACCTGTTTTATCGCCTTTTGTGAAAGAGAACAAATTGGATACTTATAAAAGATGTTTCAACGCCATATTCGTGTAAAACAAGACGGATCGATCCTCATTGTTTAATAGATTGATGTATTTTTAAAGCACACAAAACAAGTGTAATATACAAAGGGGAAGTTCTAAAAAACCAATTTGTGTGGTGTCGTGAGCGGGTATGCGGTGTACGGTCTGAGCGGCGGGTTCGAATCCCATCGTCATGTATTATATTTATACGTTTTTCTTTACACTCTTAAAGTAATAAAAATCATTTTCATAAAAAAACAACGTAAATATGTGATTTGTAATAGGTTTACATCTATTACAGAGAGACATATGTCTATCTATCTATCCATTTATCTATCTGGCTGATTTGCAATCAAATTGAATAAGGTTAAATAATTTATACATAATCAACCTGTACATGAAAAAAACTTGTTTGTGTTTGTTTATCGCAGAACTCTTACTAAACCGTTTGAGTGATTTTTATTTAAAAGTATGATAAGGACACGATAAATACCACTCATTGTATAATAAGCCTACAGTATATAAGTCTTCTAAATCAAGGTATATATGTACAATTTAGTAATCCAAAGGCTACTCGAGTTAAATCAAAATTTTAGGACGCAACTTGTTAAATAATATAACCAACTAAAGTAATTAAAATTTGTGCTATAAAACATGAAACAAAATTTCATGGCAGTCAAATAGTAATTATAATAATAAATTAACTTTGATTTGAATCATAATATATAAATGTTATAAAATTAATTAAAAACCTAATTACCTCTTTGAAATAAAGCTTTAATTATAGCGTACTGCTGAGAACATTTAATTACTATAGACTTTGAGAAATTAGATATTTACCATATACTCACAACATGCCGCCACAAATTAATAGCTATGATATCAAGTCCAACAGTGGACTGCAATAGGCTGATGATGATGATGATATCAAGTCTGATATGGTTAGTTAGAGTGGATGAGCCATTAGATGGAAGCAAAAAAAAACGACTATGTGTTAGGGCTTTAGAGGTGTAAGATGCGTAGTAAGGCCGAACACAAGTAGCTGAATCAAAGTGGACTCCGAAACAAGATAGCTACATGGGCTCTTACAAAATTATGACTTGCACTCCAGAAGTGAAAGTAGAAAGGGGTATTGCAAATTAATATTTATTTTCTTTTCTAGATAAAAACATTATATTAGTAACGATAATCATAACTTGGAGAGTTATCCTACTAATATTATAAATGCGAGCTTGTTAGTTCGTTTGTTTGCTACTCCTTCACGCAAAAACTCCTTAACATATTTTTATGAAATTTGGCACACACATAGTGTAACTTGGATTTAACTTGCATTCACACAGGATAGATTTTTGTCCCGAAAAAATGTTCCTATGGGTTGCCATGGGATGATTTTCTATTTTCCACTGAATCGAAATTTATACGCGCAGCTAGTACATACAATCATAACATTTAATGTATTAGCATATTTGGTTAGAAATAAAATAAGATTTTCTCACTTTCAAACAAAAAGGCCCTTGATTTTTTCATTTTATTTATTTATATACATTTAATCAATACCTGCCGAAACAACTGTAAAATTCTTAAAACTAATTAATTTTTATAATGTTATATAGAATTAATGTTAAGAAGTCACTAATGACCTTAGATGTTTAAGCGACTTTAAATAAATAAACAAAAAAAAAAAAAAGACACTCAGCCAAACGTGGCATGTGCGTTGCCTTTGATAAACAGCTACGTATAAAGATGGTAATCTTGTATTATAAGAAAGCGGACGATATTTTTGCGAGAAGCACTCGGTATAATATATATGATAATTTATTGGATTGTGTGTGACATACGTTTGCGTGGAGGCTTTATTGTATTGTACCTAAAGCCTTCGCTTGGGAAGATCCGCAATACAGAAGCTAACTTCTTATGAAGATTATGTGTATTATATTTTCCTAAAAATATTATGCCTTTACTTTAATGCAGCTGAAAGCAGCAGCCAAATCGGTATAAATGAGACCAGGATAAGCGAGAAACTTTACCAATGAGAGTAATTGGCAAGATCCCACACTAACTCACTAAAACCTCTAAAAGTGGAAACACATGCATGACAATCATGCTATTGTCTATGTATGTCTTCGGTCGAATGGCTCTAACTCCTCGTTTGCCCCATTAAATTATACAAATTGTACGTCCTCGTGTACGTTTTCCATTTCATACGTTGATTATCCGGTAGTTTTTGCTGTGGCCCCCACGAAAAGGAGATCTGCTGTGTAAAAATGTACGATGTAAACTTTACTTAGAACACCACCGGGGAGATACCTCTCGCTTCCACCATGTAGGAGGGAAGATGATGGAGGGTGCAACGCATCTTATGAGCGTGGGTAGTCATTTAAATGGCTCCGATTGCTCGTTTGTCCTTTTATACCATAAAAAAAAGAAATACACCACACACGCCCCGCGTTTGTGTGTGTGTGTGTGCGTGAAGTGAATATCTCCCCCATTCGTAAAATTCTTCGCTCAACAAAAGTGTTTCGTGTTTATCTCGATATAAATAATGCCAATCATCGCCGACAACCGAACGCCCCTCGTTGTTATGACGTGTGTCGGCGTAGCACTTTACACTTGTACAAAATACAGCAATTTCGTGTTACCCGTGTCGAGCTGTCAGTCTCTGTGGGGGGACTCGCGCCGCTCGACTGTGGCAGGGTCTACTTTATTTTTTTCTGAATTATACTACACCTGTAACTTGTTTTTGATGTGATACTTCTATACGCGCGCTTTACTTGGGAGTTAGCTGGCGTAAGCAGCAAATCACACATCGGGCGAGGGTAATGGAAGTTATTATTCAAATTCAAAATTTAAATTCGATTTAAGTGAAACTTTTTTGTATTTAAAAAGTAAATATCATATGACATGTTATGTCATTGTAACTACGGTACATAATATAAAATCAATAATTATGTATTACTTCAGTTGTGTAGACTAATCTTTTATTGTACATTTTAATGACTGTAGTGTGTAAATATAAAACAAAGTTAATTATCCTGCTTCTGAGACGGTCCGGTAACATACAATCGGTAACAATAATAATTCGTATAATTACATGTATATATGCATATACAATGATATTACTTTTGTAATATCATTGTGCATATACGTATATCTCTTTGCAAGGTTGATAAAACCGAAAGGCATTAAATGAACCCACATATTTAGTGTATCATTTTCAGGCTACACAACAAAAAACAGATCAATCAGAGCTCTAGTTTAGCCACAGGATGTTTTTAAAGTTTTTTCCCACTTCGTACACTCTGTACCTAGGTCATTCACCCCGTGCGTTCACTGTCGCCTCCAATACAAAGCATGTTTCCATTTTATTTAACTTATTACGCTATTTAACTTCTTTGAAAAATGTATTTTCGTATATTTCTTGTAAACTTGTTTTTAAAAGTTTCGGATTAACAGTAGGCACTTATAGTATACGTAGTTTCATTTACTGCCTCTAACTTTTATCAACGTTGTGTATATAAATTTCTAGTTAATGTTAGTGACCATTTTCCTCCGCAACGGCTTAACAGAATCTGATGAAGTTTTGTGTGGATATCAGGTAGGTCTGAGAATCTCCCAACATCTACTTTTCATGCCGATATTTCTACGGGATCGAAACTTACACGGGTGAAACCGCGGAGCACTGCTAGTAAAAAAATAAAAATTTATTACATAAAATAATCGATAAATCAGCAAGCTTCAGATATTCGTCGTAGCTTGTTTGTTTTCCAGAAACACATTTCATAACCCAATGTGTCAAAGATGACTTTGATACCAAAGTGCCTAAAGAGATTCTTTGTGAGCCGAGCGTTCAAAGAGGTCGGAGCCATTGTATTTAGTCCCTGAGCCACTCAAATATTCAATATAGAGATCCGATGACCAGAGTGCAAATAAAATTCTTTTATGTTGAAAATAAAAACCTCTGAAAGGTCCAGTTATTCATAGGGTTTTATCGGAGTGGACAATCTGTACCTTTAATAAAATATAATGAAATATTAGTGCAGTGTCAGGTCTAGAGCACAGATCTAGCCTTATATAGTACTGGCTGGTGCCTGCGACTTCGTTCGCGTAGCGTTGTAATATTGTAATCAAAGTGATTTGTTATTGTTTGCCTGCAGTGTGTCGAAATTCCAATTTCCCTAGGAATGAGCAGTTTCACCGCAAAAAAAGTGTTTTTGAAGTTGACCAGTCTTAGTCATCACAATAATCACAATAAATTTCATTCGAATCTGTTCAGTAGTTTTGGAGATAGAATATATTTAATATACAGACACACGAGTTTTACTGTTTTAATATATGCTTAGATAAAGGTTACTAGTAATTATTTTTATATGGGACAAAGAGAAAACGTACTGTCATTTCCATTAGTTACCAACGCCGGAAGACACGGGATATCTTTGTGTATGTCTCTGAACTCCTCCTAAACGACTGGACCGATTTTGACAAAATTTTGTGTGTGTGTTGAAGAAGATTTTAGAATAGTTTCGATTCTTAAATCAGTCGGGCAGCTAGTATATTATATAGGTATGCAGACGCATGAAGAAGTATATTCCTTTTAAATCTATATATGATATTAGATATCAAAAAAAAAACGTATTAACATATTATTATCTGCATCAAGTAATAAAATATAATAAATGAATTAATAATGTACAATATTATTTTAATTAACCTATAAGTCATTTACGAATACAGGGATACAAAACATATAGACAACCAGATAAAGTGAAACAGATAAAAAAATATTAAAATACGATACGAGTATATGTATCAGGAATTCCTTGGCATTAAGAACTTATGTTATGTAATGATACTTCAGAGAGCTAAAGTACAAATTCTCTTTGAATTGTGATTTGAAAATTGAGATTTTATTTGACAACTATCTTACAATAAATTTGTTGGCAAAAGTCTACATATTGTCCAAGAAGTCATTAGCTTTAAATAATAAAACTATCTTGCTTCCAGGGCTCCGTAATTTCCAGAGCGAGCGATATCTCCCAGTAATTGTATTTCTTCTGCAGTCGCAGTCGTACTTCCGCGCTCGTCGGCGATCGTCTGTCAAGTGGCACGCGCGCATCTATGGATCAGAGCTCTGTAATGTGCCACACTTGTGATATTACTTATATTACCGGAGTTGATGAAGGAAAAAAATCTAAGGACAGGCATCTAATTTAGAGAACAAGCGGAATCTGGAATTTGCTGGTTTGCTTTTATTAACAAGGTTTATATTGAAAACTTTGAAACATGGACATTGACTGATTTGTACGCATTAACTTATTAAAATATTATGCTAAAATTAAATGGAAATTGCTTATCTATTAACTTTCAAACACATAATATAGAAGTGTCGGCCTCCAAGTCAAATAATATTATTCTAACTTAATAAAAAAAGAATTAAAAATATAACCTGTTTCCTATTTAATTTGCTATAAATAACTACATTCAACTTTTTACAATTATTGTCTAGAAAATCGGAGAGTTTCCTAGAAATGACAATTGTAGATAACGTCATAAATCATACATATCAATCTAGAACTAATTTATATTATTTGATAGAAAGTAAGCCGATCTTTTGCCCTTCCAAAGCTTTTACGCCTGATACAAAATACCCTGCATAATAAAAAACCTTATAACCTTTGTTACTTGCTCGGCTTACAAGGGTTTGAATTCCTAATATATTCCTTACTACTATTATGTTACTTAAGGACTAAAACCTCAAGTCTAACTTCTTACAGCAACAGTCTATTAAAAATGAATTGTTCATAGAGGCAAACTTGTCGGAACAATAACAGCTCCATCTATTACATTAAACCCCGCTATGCAAAACACAGGGAGCACGAAACTTGCCACGATTAATAAACAATACCTCGCAGCGAAATTGAGCAAAACTTAATCATATATGTAACACGTTACCGAAAGTTTGTACATTGTGGGAAGCACTGAACTTTGCTTTTGTTCCTTCGCAGCGCTGCGAGAGTGGAGCCTTCATTTTTAAATTTAATCATGAGACGAGGGAGCGATCGCTCGCGAGGTCTCAATCTTTAAACATCGGAACAGCTACAACTACGTTACCGCTACAACCACGTTACCGTTTCTTGAAGAATAGAAATATATATTGTAGTATGTTACTCAGAGCTTTGTCGGTTATTTTGTATATTTAAGTATTTTTTTATGGAAACACAAATATATAATATCCATATCCTGATCGAAATCGAGACCTGCGACCGCGTAATGAAATTTCCACTGCGTTACCAACTGTGCCAATCGCTCTTCCAATATAAATGCAGTGAGACATAAAGACACTCGAATATACTTTTACGTTCGTTTACCGGGCACTTTACTTTCAGCTGCTCTTAACACCTCACTTCACCTGTTTCGTAGTCAAAGAGAGATTACTTATAGAATACAAACCGGCCAAGTGCGAGTCGGACTCGCGCACAAAGGGTTCCGTACCATTATCTACGAAAACGGGAGCTTTTTTTTTGTATGGGAGCAAAAAAATCACGTTTATTGTATGGGGGCCCCCTTAAATACTCATATTATTTAATTTTTTAGTATTTGTTGTTATAGCGGCAACAGAAATACACCATCTGTGAAAATTTCAACTGTCTAACTATTATAGTTCATGAGATACAGCCTGGTGACAGACGGACGGACGGACGGACGGACGGACATCGGAGTTTTAGTAATAGGGTTCCGTTTTTACCCTTTGGGTACGGAACCCTAAAAACGAACTAATTGCTCTATAGATCGTTTCATATAATATAGATTCAAAAACGAGTCGATAAATGAGATTTACGAAAAAAAAAAGAATATTTATATAGTCTTTGCAAGAGTATAAATATTGGCATTATTAAGTTATGCCGGACTACGACGGTATTTAAAAAAGGATTTTTTTTTGATAATCAAATTGCCTGATATGTTTATATAGAATATAATATATATTATAATAGAATTTTTTTCTTTATTTATTTTATCTATTTTTATATATATCGAATATACTATATCGAAATATCTATAATATTTCTCTTTAATATTTTAGAAATATTTACTTTCCCTTTCCCTAAGTGAATATTTCTAAAATATCGACACAGAGTTTACTTCGTCGCCCTGAAAAGACTGCCTAGCTGATAATAATGTTTTAACCGGTGGCCCATGGAGGTGAGAGGAGGAAGGAGGGCAACGCATCTGTATAAACTCTTTGCGGATGTCTGTCATAATCGTGCAAAAACTGCTTACAAACATGTTATATGGGACATGAAAATGAAATGAAAGAAAATATCATCGTAACAGAAAACAGTGTACAATTAGCGTTGAATTTTTTCTTCGGTTTTGGACTCTTGTCATAGGAAATACGATTTTTGGAATTTCGAAACTGGCACGCCGCGATGTTTCACACACGAACCTGTCTTGTTTTTATTCATTCTTTGTTTGTTATGTGATAAAATATGTCACAAAATGATACGATATATTTTTTTATAGTATAAGAGGGCAAACGAGTAATCGGAGCCATTTTCATGATCATCGACACCTATAGACGTCCGCATAGAGGTTATACAGATGCGTTGCCCTTATTCCTCCTCCTCCTTCCACGGGCCACCGCACGACACGCGACAACAGTCACTTTACGCCTGTTTCGTGTAACGTACGTATACGTACATACGTACCTCCCCGGTCGTGCCGGCCCACGTACCTAATAACCTCTTACTAAAAAAATTAAAGGTTTATAGGTATCAAATATTGGATTGACGTTGGCACATTGAATAATCGTAAAAGTTTCGCTGACAACCAGCTAGTCGAACTTCAACATTACAAGCGGGTAGTTGTAACAAGCTCATAACTCATGCAGCAAGCGTCACGCGTGGAATCTATTGAGCGGGTAGATCGCAAAGTGGCGCGAAGTGTCGTTACGCTAATCGCTTATCTATACGAGTTGGAGAGCGTCTAACTGCAAAACCGTTGCTGTAACGAGCCAACTTCCTAAATGATATTCCATAAGCAATTACGTAATGCTCTGGCAGACGTGAGCTCGATACAAATCGTACTATCACGCTCAGCCCGTGGCACGTCTCCAAACAGTACTATAGTTTTATCGTAATGCAAATTAATTATACTAAAACTATATCACCGAATTATGTCACGGTTTATTGCACTCCTTAATAAACGAGTCAAACTAATTGAATGATATTTTTGTTACGCAGGAATAAGGCATTTTCCCTGAGTAACAAAAATAGATCCGTCCATCCGGCCTTCAGTGGACCAAAAGGATGTATTCGACATGGGTGGCCACTGCCGTCTAGAAATCACTGCGAAAGCCGCTGTAGTGGAGTGGCCCGGATAATACCAATAGGACAGCTCAGCGACTGACGAACCCGACGTTTAAGTTACTTTACAACAGCGATGGTCAGGTGAGCCGCGCCGCTTAGACTTCGGCGGCCCAAAGGCAGATGAATATGGTGAAAGTTTCTGTCAAGGTGGTGTTAAAGAAGAGAAGAAGAGACTTACTGAGCCTTTACCTTTTGATGTGGTGGCGGCTCATAGGCAACTACCTATTTTACCTATCCTTAAATTCGGCACTGCAGGTGAGGACGAATTGTCAGAAATCCTAGCGTCGAAAATATGTCTAGCTACCATAGATCTATTTTTATTTAGTTGCACCGATCAAGTAAAACATTCCGTGTATAATATAATCAGTAAATTTCTTTAAAAGCTTACAGATAAATATAAAAACCGTCTTTGATCAGGGCAAAAGTACCGCAACAGCATTACATTTAGACTCACAATTTTTGCGACTCAAAGTGAAATATAACTTCGTTGATAACTATTTCAATATTCGCCGGTCTAAGACCCACGCTCATTTCTTATTTTATCGCTGGCAAAGGACTGGTAATCCATAAAGTTATTTTTAAACTAGAATCCAAATACATTTATTATTATTGTATATTACGTCTTACTCTAACTAATATTATAAATGAGAAAGATTTATTTGAACACTGTTACTCAAATACTACACGACTGCGCCAGAATGGAGGCAATGTATTAAGGCGTCTTTTGAGATATGCATTTATGTATGTAGAATTGTATGTTCGCTGCTACCGCCTGAACGGCTTTTTCTTTTTTTTTAACGGCTTGACATAACGTATGAGGTGTCATTAGATTCGTGTTGATAACGCGAGTTACACTGCAAACGACAGCGACAAATTCTAATATTTAATTTGTTGCTACCGGGTAGTTCACACTTTGATAAGTGCGAGTGCAGGTGTTTAGTGCAAGTGTTTAGTGATTAGTAGAAAACACGTGTAAACAACAAGTGATTAGTGCAAGTGATTAGTACTAGTACCTGAGGAGTAGACTGATGTTTGCTAGTAGACTCGTCCTGCGCGCGCGAAGTACCGATTTTTCGGACTTATTTCTATATTTGTGCTGTAAATTCTTATTTCCCAACATATTTCATGATTTTCCACGGTTTTGTCATGATCGAAGCGCGACAGGCAAACCACGACTGCTTGTAAACGAATCGAAGGCAGTAGATGCACTTGAACTTCGGGTGGAGCTTGGCGGGTTTCCGAACTTACATAAAGACACACCTAGGTACTATTATAGAAGTGTTTTTATAGTATAAGTTTATTTTATCCTGAAAAAATGTTCTTATGGGATGCCATGGGATGATTTTCTATTTTGCACGGGATTGAAATTTAGGCAGGTGAAACCGCGGGGCGCAGCTAATATGATCTATTTTCAGAAATCACGATTAAATAGAAATATTCACAACCTAATTTTCTCAAAACTTCAACGTTGTACTTCAGAAAAATTAACAGCATAAAGTTTTGCTTGCAAGTATAGAATTCTTAATTAACACTAGATTTCCCGGGAGATACATCACAATTAAAAAGCGTAGTACGTTCATTCCTAAGAAAATATATTCTATACAGGAATATATAAAGGAAAAGGCAAGTTAATAGAATACTTAGATATTTTAAGGGATTATTTCAGTGCTTCGTTGCAACCACATCGGGCAGAACCACTGTAGCGGTCTCGTACAAATGCTACCGCGACGGCCGCATAGTGAGAGCTAAAGTCGTATTTTTAATTAGACGAAGTCAACTGACGTTTACTGTGTTGTCAGTTTTTTATGAACTAAAAATAGTGTTGTGACAAAGTGAATGTAAGAAAAATCTCCTGAATGAATGAAATTGCCTCGATAGTTTAGTAAAGAGTTAGTGTGCCGAACTGCCGATATCTGGTACGGGGTTCGAATTTTAGTCGTGCTTTGTACATACCAACGAGTTTTTACGACTATGTTCCTATAGTATCGACCTATACTGAATAATGAAATGAAAAACATTTTCAATGTTGGTATTGAAAATGTTTTTCATTATTCATTAACATGTAGTTGAAACTATAGATGTATAAAATATAACAATGATAGGTAGGTAAGTAATGAAAATAAAAAACATCGCTTATTAAATTTAATTTGTTTTTATTCATTATCAGAAAAAAAAACATCACTATCACTTTCGGTGACAAGAATTATAAATCTATCCGAAACATTATCGATCATTTGATCAAGACCATACATTTTGTCTTCTTCTTTAATTATGTGAGACACGCAGCTACTCCATTTTTCATGTGTGACAATGTTCTTCAAAAAGTTTTTTTACTTCTGTCATTTTGAATGTTTTATTGTTTCTTGCGACATATCCTTAGCCTGCGCCCATACCAACTCAATGGGATTGAGCTCACAGTGGTATGGAGGCAGACGTAAAACAATTATTCCATGCTGTGCTGCCATCTCATCCACAACATATTTGTCTGGATGTTCTAGTTTGTGCTGCCGTGCTATGTCTATAAGAGTAGCTTTGACCATAGTTGCTTCAATTCAAAAATTTTTGCTTGTTAGCCACTCTTGTATTCTTGGTTTAGACCAAGACATAGTAGGCAGCGACTCTAGTTTCCTGGAGTGGTAGGGGCATTATCCATCACTACCACGGAATTTGGTTTTAGTTTTGGCAAAACCTCACTAAACCACTTCCCGAAGGTATCGGCATTCATCTCTTGATGATAGTCTTCTTTATTTTTTGTGGCTTCAAATATTAACAAGCTGTCTTCCACAAATCTTTATTCCCCGCCTATATGGCCGATAATTAGTCCTTTGCCCTTTCCTGAAGGCTGTTTTAAGCCTGTGGTCAAACCATCTAGGAATGACTGGCGGGACGATAACACTGTCTGGTCAATCCATGCCTTCTTCAGTGTCCTTTAAGACCTTTAAGATAGTGAAAAATATTAATTAATTTATTGAAAGTATAATTTAATGTATTGAAGTAGGTAATGAAATTGAATTAATTGTGAATACTATAGATTATACCTAATTTAATTC
>LUGF01046968.1:209992-223224 GCA_001625245.1 Calycopis cecrops
CGCACGAAACGCGACTGCACACAGCTGTCACTTTACGCCAGTCTCGTGTAAGCGAGAGGTACCTCCCCGGTCGTGCCGGCCCAATTCGACTGCATGCAAGCATGCAGTGTGGCACTACGTCTTACCAATTACCTATTTACCCGGACATGATCACACCAATGAGCGCGCGTGCTGTCTTCCACGTCAAAGTCGGAAGAAGACTTCTCCACACTCTGTGTCCCGACTACCACGTCCGATTCATAAATAAATTAAAGTGTAAACTTACTTAAATATTGTTGTTTTATTTATAACAAACTTTAAAACTAGCTTTATTGTATAGTAGAGTAGAGTAGTAGGGAGTAGAGTTCCTATTTAACGTAATTTAAATTAATAAAAAGTGGAAATACCTAGTATAAAAAGTATATTATTTAATACAAGTACATTTAAATTAAGTCCTCTACTGATACTTACTTAAATAGTGTTGTATTGTATTTTAATATTAAAAGGGATTAAATAAATGTATTATTTTTTTGCACACATTACAAACGCGACGGTGACGTCACCGTGCTCAGGTCCCAACTTATCGCGTCCGGTTAGTGTATATGTCGCAGTCGGATTGTATAATCCGCCGTATTACATTACGGCTAGCCATTTAGAAAAACAGGGCCGTTTTGTAATGCGGCGGGTCAACGCTTAGCCGGATCGAATACGGCTAGGTCAAAATCCGCCAGAAAGTGTTCGCCGCTAAACGTTATTCAATATGGCTAGCCGTAATGTAATAGTCCGTGTCATTATTCGCCTCTTTGACAGAATATAGTTCCCAATTTTAACACTCGCGGTGCTCACAACAATAATGGCGTCAAATAAGGAAAATGTCTCACTAGAATGCGATAAAAACATTGATTTAAACAACGGAAACTTCTTAAATATATATGCAGAATCATACTTGGATTGGTTAGGTTAGGTTAGACTATGTTTATACACAACGAGCGAGCGAAGCTAGCGAGTCCAGTGGATGGGCACAATGAGGCTAAACGTGAGTCGCTATATTGTAGAACGTTTCTCAACGACAATCCGGCTAATCGTTGACCCGCCGCATTACAAAACGGCCCTGTTTTTCTAAATGGCTAGCCATAATGTAATACGGCGGTTTATACAATCCGACTGCGACATATATATTATAATATTCTAAGAGATCAGAGTCGGAAATGGAAATAAAAAGTATAGTGAACTTAATATTATTTACTTTACCAGTAGTCCGGAACTCCATCAGTGATTAAGAAAAAGAACCACCAAAAGAAAACTCAATCTTAATAAAAGTTTTATTAAAGGTAGGATTTTTTTATCGTAGCTTTCTCTCAGGCCCCGCAAGGGGCCTGGGGAGAAACTCGATCGGAGCTTTAAGCTCCCCACGAGTGGGATCTTCCGCACCCCGTTAATACGGGGCGGTCTTTGGGGGAGATATACCCGTGGAAGGGTCACTCGGACGGAGTCGTCGCCCAGCTGAGATCGCACCTGGGTGGTCAGCCCCTACCGGGTGAGATCACCGGTTGACCCGGTGAAAGCCCAGCAGAAGGCGACCAGCGACCTAGGTGTGATATTTGTCCCTGTCATCCCAACACAGGGCAAACATGACCTTTTATAGTGGCATGATTTGCCAACTACCTGCGTCTTATAAATGCATCACACTACATAATATAATTTAATTTTTATCCTAACAATATATTAATATTCCCTCGTTTTCAGTTCCCGTGACGATAATTGCATATAAAAAATCTATAAAGGTATCATTTTGAACAACTTAAGTTAGATGTACAGAAAATTAATAGGAGAATATATTACTAAAAAAAACATATTATTTTAAAAATAAGTCACCCGGCCGTGTCTTTCTGTCCTCCTGTCTGTCTGAACGCGATAAACTCGAAAACTACTAAACTGAATTTTATTCGGTTTTCAACAATAGAAACAATGATTTTTGACGAGGATTTAAGTATAAAACTTATTATGCTTATTATTATGTTATTATTCTTATATGTAAATTAGCAGAAATACGTTAAATGTTGAGAAGATCGCAAAAAATCTCGCCAACTGGAAGCTTTCCACACGAACGCCGCTAAACTAGCAAAAATATAGTTGAGTAATAATAATAATATCTGAGGACATAACGTCACACTACGTTAGCCTAGCTCCGTGCTAACCAACGGTACAAGACAACGGAAATATATTTTAAATGTTTTCTAAAATTTTATACATTTAAGATTTTTCAAACGAATAGTTTTTGAGATATCATCGTTAGAAATAATTAGCACCGAAACATTTAAAGCTCGGCGGATAAGTATTTTTATCTTGAGATACTTACGAGTCCGTCTCCTCCATTTATGAAGTCCCAAAATGCACGCGGGTGAAGCTGCGGGCAGAAGCTAAGTATTATATGCAAATAACGACATATAGAGTAATATTATGTCGTTTTTTATATGTACCTACCTACTGCTAATTTTGAAAGAAGTAATGCCATCATGCATATTATACCCGAATAAGCCGGGACGACCAGGGAGGTACACGTCGCTTACACATGTTCATCGTGCAGCGACAGCTGTGCTCTCGCGTTTCGTGCGGTGTGTAAGTAGCCGGTGGCCTATGGAGATGGGAGGAGAAAAGAGCGCAACGCATCTGTTTATCTCTATACATTCTATATGGACGTTAGCTGTCATGAAAATAACTCCGACTGCTCGTTTGTCCTCTATAATATAATATAAACATAAATAGAAACATGATTTGACATTTGATTTTCTTTTTAAAGCAGTTAAAATTTTTAAAATTAATTAATTAACTCCAAAGTTAACGACCTACCTATCAATTGAAGTAATGTATTTATTTGATATTAAATTTTCTTTATATAGAGGTATATATAGAGGATTTTAAAATTATTGAATAAAATTCCATGTTTCAACATAATTAAGTACGATATTAAACTATTATTTTATAAGTTTGAGGATTTTATTACCGTTCCAAAAAAAATATAAACGTCATTTCAGAAATGTCAAACAAGAAGGAGAAACTAACAAAAAAGAAGTGTTGAATGTTGATGGTGCACTTTTGTCGTTTGATTACAATTCATTAGTTATTCCACAGAATATTCTTGAACTTTCTATATAAATATAGTGTGAAGTAAGGTATTTATCATCTGACATTCAATAAATTTGTAGAATAATTTACGTAACTTCAAATTCGCCATTAAAACGTGTGCATATTTTCGTTACAAATCCGTTGATAACCGGCAGGTTTTTAACAAGACAAAATGAGCTGCCCGTTCAGTGAAGAGCAATTGTCGCAATTGAAAGTGTTCGTGGAACTCTGCAAGGGCCAACCACAGATTGTTCATCACCCAAAATTAGCATTCTTCAAAGATTATTTGATTTCACTCGGCGTTTCTCTTCCGACAGCTACGTATGAAACCAAGAATTTTGCCGCATCCGGTGATAAGTATGTTCTAAGTTTATTATACATATTTTGTTAACGAAATGTCATTTAATCAATGTAAAATATTTATGGAAATTAATTCATGCTTATCCTATTAACTTTTTTCGTTAACCTCGTTAGTCGCCGCGTACTACACTAGTACAAATTATTGATAACAGTGCAGACCTGACATTTATTTACCTAGATCGAATGTCTACTTAATGTACATACCCAAGTACAAGCCTTCAAGCCTTTAACCTTTTTAACATTATTTTTTGTTTACTATGTAAAAACCGAATGTACCTACAGAAGAACAAAATATTTTAATTTTATTCCCTTCGTATAACCGTATTATTATTATTACATCAAGCTCTATATTATGTGCCCCATTGTTGGGCATTAATGACAAATAAATATAAAAAAAAATGACTTTATACCAAATCATAAAAAATACAGTAATCAGTGATTCACTCTTTGGAGCATTAAAACATAGTAGGTAAATCCAAATCAATGTTACTGGTTAACAAGAGACGATCATGAGATAGTCCTATTTGCTGATGATACATCGTTCATTATTAAACATAAGCGATAAACAGATTAATTGCGATGAGGTAAATAGGTCTCTCTCAATGATAATAAGGCAACAGATTTTATGACAAATACCACATATTGGGATTAGTACCCTCCCAGGCTGTTTCTGTACCATAATTATTGTAAATTCATAAATTGTATTGTATTATATCATTTAAAATATGCAAATGTATTTGTATTTTTATATTTTTTAATTTTACATCTCATCGCAACATGAGGCCCGATGAGTTTGTTTCGCCGGTTCTTCTCAGGACAGGGCTAGGGTTGAACCGGTGGTAGGTTTAATTGTTGACGTTCAAAAAGTTATTCCTGTAATTTTATTATGATTATATATTCATTACAAGTTTAATTGTCTTGTTAGCCAAAATACTTTACTGTACATGTGAAAAAACATATGTATGGTTGCAACATTATTTTCCTATTTTTTTTTTAATAGCAGAAATAATTAAATAAATAAATACTCCCTCTTTCTATCCCCAATGGATCACCTGCTACTTACAAACCGTACAAAATGCAACAGCGCAGCAGTCACAGGTACTTCCGAGGTCCTGCGGGCCTAATTCAGCTTGCATCTTGCCTCATGCTTGCATGTAGTATGGCATTATTTCTTAGCTAACATATTCCAACTGTTGTTGATGTATGTAGGTGTATGAATAAAACCCAGTGGGTTTTGAATCATAACAAGGTTATGCAGTAACTGTTTTATCCTTTTATTTTAATAAACAAAGAAATCAAAATCTGCATACTGTTAAATCTTATAACAATAATATAAAATGACAAAAAAACTGATCACTCATTCCTTGTCAATGAAGATGTCTTGTTTCTTTTTAGTCAGCGAATGCTTTTGATATTGCAACCAACAAATGCAATTGAAATAGAACAAAGGATGTTATTTTGTATTTTTAATGTATAACTTGATCAATGGCAGGTGTGAACCTGAATACCATAAATATCATTGATCACTGATTTGTATCAGCCCAATGCCAATTCTTAGCACCCTATGTTTAAAGAAGTATAAAATATTAATATTTCTGCAATTTTTTTTTCAGGAAGCAACCTCCACCCAAAAATGAGACACAAGAACCTGAAAGAGATGAAGAATCAGATACTGAGTCAGTTGTAGAGCTTGACATGGAAGGTATTACTAATTTACTTTATCAACACAATACATGCATTATCGATGAAGACGACCAGGCTGGCGCAGTGCTATAGGGCTCGGATAAGTGGAGTATTTCACGCCAAGGATTTCTATAATAAAAATCTTAAATATATAAAATTTCTTAAGTTTATAAAACATATTAAATATATTTCCCTTTTCTAGTATGCATAATACAATCCACAGATATTTATTGTTATTATAATACATGTTGGGTATTAACTGTTGTTATCAAAGTCCCCAATGGTAAAAAGGAAATCTATAATACTTTACTAGATGCTATTTTTTTATTTCATAGGTGTGATTGAAGGAGACTCATATGCCGACCAAGATATGGGCGATGAGAACAAGGAAGTGACAGAGGAGGAATCTGATAAATCTGATGAGAAGAGGTCAGAGGCCATGAGAGCTTTCTCTGAACAACAGTTTGATGAAGCCATATCTTTGTACACAGAAGCTATACAATTGAACCCACAAAGTGCTTTACTTTTTGCAAAGAGAGGGCAGGTAAATATAAGTTTTTTTTACTTGAAATGAAAAAAATAGAATTATAAATATTACTCTGAATGTCAATTAAATCTTCTAACGATTCAACCCTAGCCCTGACACGAGAAGAACCAGCGAAAAAAAGTCAGCCGGTGTTATCAACCGATAAGATAACTATTAATATACAATGTATTCAACACCACAAATTACTTTTTTAAATTTAATAAACTGATAGCACTTATATGTTTTTGGGCAGTGCCCTGAGAACAATTGCTTAGCTAAGTATATGCACGGGTGCATCTAGCTTGTGCTTTTTATTAGTACAAGTATCACAATGATACACACATAAAAAAAGTTCTAAAATGTGTGGGAGTAAACTGAGAATGCCAAAATTGGCAAAATGTGTAACATCAGAAAATTCTTAAATTGATTTGATGATTTATAGTGTAGCTAATTTTTTTTATTTATTTATTTTTATTCTTTATTACTTAATATTAATGTAAGAGAAGTTCACAGGTGTGAATTGCGCAAACAACTAACTTCTGCAGCGCAGAGATACTATTTATGTCAGCAGCATTTCCTATTTGTAAGACTGACTATGGAAGTAACTAAAGTCTATTCACAATTTTTTTATATGGGCTCCACACTGAAATTTGGAGTCAAGTGTTCAAGAAAGTAGGTATATCAAATCCACTGTATCCAAAGTTTCAACGTTTAAAAGTACATGGTTGGAATTTGAACATTTGGCAATGTGAATTTGATAAACTTAGTTTTTTTACTATTTGCAGTAATTACACATTAACACACATTAACACTAAAACTAAACTTTAACTTCTACTTCTTGTATTAGCAAGCATTTATAACATAACAACACACAACATGTGTAACGATACCTTAAAGTAATGCGGACACAAAATAAATTTATTTTACTTATTACTTCATTTGAGTTCAATATTTTTACTAAATGGTAATTAGAATGTGCAAAAGGTTTATTCAAGTTTCCATTGCTTTAACATAATTAAGTATATATTTTTGTGAAATCTTAAAATTTATCAATAAAATGTAAGGTGATGAGGAAGTAAAACGATGTATAATGTTCTAACTGCTTGGACACAAAATAGTTTAGTATACAAAACATGCTAAGTATATAATAAGATTTGATGTGTTAACCTTTGAACTGCCGAATCGGTTATCGTGAGCCCGGCGCCGGCACTATGAAGCGAAAAATAAATGTACAAAATCTTTTTAGGTGTAGAGGTTTTACAAATGCCTTGCCCTCCTTCCTGCTGTCCCCTGTGTAGGCCACCGGCTACTTACACACCGCACGAAACGCGACAGCACAGCACACACGCGGTCTTTTATGTACGAATACGTACCAACCGCTAGGATCCAAGGTAATAATTGTAATTTCCGCTTGCAGGTGTTCCTGAAACAGAACAAGCTGCTCGCCTGCATCAAGGATTGCACACGTGCGCTGGAACTCAACTGCGACAGCGCCGCCGCGTATAAGTTCCGCGGACGGGCCTACAGGTACTCCAGGGCGAAACGAGCAGTCGGAGAATTTTGCATGACCACCGACCCCCATGGACTAGTGATGCGACTCGAGTCATGTTTTACCTCGAGTCACTCAAGTCAATTTGTCAAACTCGTACTTGAGTGAAAAAAAAACCTACTCGAGTGAACTTGCACTCAAGTTACCGAGTTCACTCAAGTGAACTCGTCACTCGAGTGACTTTTTTACTCGAGTAGGTATAACTCGAGTGAGGGAACAATCTTACTCGAGTGACTCGAGTTGCAAATTCCTACTCGAGTCGCATCACTACCGTGGACATCCCCATAGAGCAGGTTTCCTGAAAAGTGTGATCCATGGACCTCTAAGGGGCCAGGAAGCCTTTTCGTACACGAGCCTGTCCCACAGTGTTTCATCCTGAACATGCAAGCTGTACAAAATTATTTATTGGAGTTTTTGTCTTATACGGCTTTCATGTGATGTGTTATTGAGTAATTCATGCAGAAACCAATTTGAAGGAAGTAGATAGGTAGGTTACGATTTTTAAGAAAAGGAAGATTGCCACTATAAGTTGTATTTAATTAAGGCAAGTAAAGATAAATACAATAGAAAATAGTTCCGGTCCATCAAACTTTAAAAACCCTTAAAAAGTGTTAAAAATTTGCAACATAGCGTGTACATTACTCTTGTAAATGGTGGGAAAAAATTGTAGATAAATTAAGTATGAAAATAAAAAATTACATGCCTTCAACTACTAAATCCATGAATTGAAGTATAAAATTCACTACCGTATGAAATTTCTCGTCGATTTGCCCTTCTCCTCTATGGGCCAACAACCGCACGAAACGCGCGTAGCTGTCGCTTCACAGAGGTGTCTTGTGACTGTAAGGTGTCTTCCCCTTCATACCCACCTGATGGAAAATGCAGCATATCCAGTCGACATAGACCATTCTCAAAACAAAGCATACATGTTATGTTGTGAACTATCTCGGTATACTACTATACTGTCTCATAAAATTTCGAGATATATACGGGAAAGAGTCGACAAACTGAAGTGACAATGGTGGACTCGTTCTCGGTTCTCGAGTGGCGGCTTTCGCCTATACAGGTATTTTTAGGCTTAGTTCAGAATCAATAAAACATTCGATTTGTGAAATAAAAAAGAATAAAAATTAATTAGTTAAAATTACTTTGTCCCAAGATAAAAACATATTTCTTGGTCGCCGCGAGGTATATGACTTGCAAGTGTCGCTTGGCTGGCGTCACTGACCTCGAAGTTCGCGTAAAAACCACGATCACTGTATGTTTAAGGACCATTTCAAATGGATTTTTATTTAAGAGGGTTATCGGTAAAAAGTGCCGAAATTGAGTTTTTTTAAGGCAAATTACTCGTAAATGGAAATAATCTATTGAAGATCAACATTGGTTTCGCATTGCACAAATATTTTTTATTGACCTAAACAATAAAAATATTTGTGAGCTTATAAAGACTTACATGGCGTAATTCAATAGTAACTTTGAAATTTAATTAAATAAAATCTAACATAGTAATGTTTATTTTTTTTGGTGGTTTTATTAATCGAATATCTTGTTAATAATTAATGAGTAAATTTCTGAAGTTGTTCCACATTTATTATCATGAGAAAAATTATGTTTTATTAAGTTACAAAAATATTTTTTTTGCCGAGTTTAATGAAATCAATTTACTTTTCTATTCTATAAGAAACCTATAGCAGTATATTTCCTAATAGTAGGTATTTTTTAGGTATCCACGATCCACTGCTTATATTCGTAATTTCATTTCGAAAAATAATTTTTAATTTTTAACAGATTATTTCCATTTACGAGTAATTTGCCTTCAAAATACTCAATTTCGGCACTTTTTACCGATAGCCCTCTTAACAAAATATTACAATTGGACGATAAAATTTAAAACACAGCCTTGGAATAATGTTTACTTCCTTATTTTAAAATTTGGCCATTGACCAAAAACTAACCCTGTATATTCATTTAAACCAGCTGCTACTACGTGCTATTTTTGAATTTATCTAGAAAAGTACGTGCAAGTCAGGAAACAGGAAACCTCTATCTGTTACGGTTTTTTATTTTCAACTATTTAACTGATTAGTGTGTGGGATATTTAAATCATATACGGTGTTCGTTGATAATAGAGCATTTTATCTACATTATGCATTCCTTTTAAATCAACAAAATGCACTCTACCTTTATTTATGGAATTATATAAAACCGTGATTTCATTTAAAATCGCAATTACAAATTTGTAATAAAACTAAACAGACGTTTAATCATAACGTATCTTCGCTAAGTTTTAAAATGGCAAATACTTTCAAGTGTGCTAAACTTGAATTATTACTTAAGTACATTGAAGGAATTTTTCTCCTTCAAACTTGAAACTTTATCAACAGTTTTAAAAGAAAACTGTCATGTTGACTGACACTGAACTTGTGTTATTATAAGTGATATACAAAGGAATCTTATTCATCCATTTAATAAACGACGGCGAGAAGCGATCAGAAGGAAGGATTTATTTTTAGTACAGAATAAAAATTGGTTGGGTTCGGGATGTTTGGCAACTTTTCGGAATTTTGAGAAGTAGATAACAGCTGACGTCACTCTATCTACTTCTGGGAAACGCAGACGACCCAATCTCTTATGGGGACTCGTCAGAATCAACAAAAAAAAAATACAGCGCTACTTAATTAATATGGTTTTGAACACATCTGCAATGCCTATATTCAGGGATTACGTTCCATAGCAGAAGAAATAGAAGCAAACCTCGAAGAAAAACTAAGGCTCACCGAAAATCTCAATATTTAAATGTCATAGAAAACGCAAGCCATAGCAAAATGCTAATGGATCTAGAAGCATTAAGTGTTTACATTGATTTCGATTTATTGAAAGCACTGTTTGCAAAAGAAAGGAATTTAACTAAAGAAAGAAACTTTTATATTCCCGCTATTTTATAAAATACAAGAAATCAAAAAAACATGTTATCCGCCAACTTCAACAATAGAAAATATAAATACACATGCAAAAATACTAAATCTTCAATATATTTGAACCACACTGCAGCTAGGGTTTTGACCACAGCTTCGGTGTATAAGAATGGAGACATTTTGATTCATACAGTAAATGGGGGTGTGATGGTTCCACTGGTCGGAGTCAGTACACACAAAAACTTCCATAGGAGTCTGAACTTATTTCTGATGCGTTCTGATTGTTTATTACATCAACCTATCAATTTAACCAACGAGAGGGTGATACAATCTGGCAAAATCCAGTGCCTTCATCGGTACGTTTTTGTCCTATATCAATAGAATTTTGCAAAGAAGCTCCTAAATAACTAAAGCTGTTGTGGATGAAATAAAGAATCAAATCATTTCCTTGAAGTCATCATTGACTAATATAGAAAGTGAAGGAGTTTGAAACACGAACTCTTTCTGACAATGGAGAGCAAAGTAGCTCAAGTATTAACATTACCGTACCTGGTTGTACATGTACAATTTGTGGAGCTACTCCACGACAAATAAATGATCTAATGTTAGACCAGATAATGAAAATGCATATCAATATGGACTTTCTACATTGAATGAATGAATTCGTTTTGTGGAAATGATATTACATATTTCTTTCAATCTCTCTTTTCAAACATGGTCAGCCACAAGTGAAGAAAAGAAAATACATTTGCAATTCATTCTACAAAATGCTTTGTAATTGAAGCTGATTGCTTTCTGTGACTTTTAATGCTTATGAGCACTTAATGGACTTCGATATGTGTGTAGGACCGAGGCAAAAACGTCGATGGTGAGCATTGGTAGTAAGTAGGTCGTACTCAATCAATCATAAAGAAAAGAAAACCCACGTACGATGTTTTCATGAGGAGCTAGGGTTGATAAACAAACCAAGACAAGTAAGCGATAAAAGCAATGACAGGAATACAGCTAGAAGATTTTTTTATAATACCTTATATTCTGCTGAAATCACAGAAGTAGATGTAAATTTAATTAAAATGTTATATATAATTTTACAAGTTTTGTCATCAGGTGTAATGATAAATGCTGAAAAATTTGGCAATTATGCCATGGAAACTGCCAGAATTATAAGTAATTATGAATGGTACTATATGCCATCTTCAGTTCACAAAATGTTGATACATGGTGATAGTATCATTAAGCATTTTGGTGTCATTCCTATTGGTCAACTTTCCGAAGATGCACAAGATTCCCGTAACAAGGATTATAACCGCCCACACATGCCAGGAAGTGTTCTCGATCAGCTACAAATGAGGACGTATTTCATACTCTTCTTTACACAACACTAGAAATGTACGAAACATTTCCAGTTTTAGAAAAACATCAAAAGGCCCTTGATGAAGATTCCCTACATCTTTTAAAATGAATAAACTCATTTTAGATCCAGAAGTTCACCAAATATAATTTAATGTAAACAAATTGATATACAGAATTTTCTAGAGTCTAAATTAGTATTTTGTAACCTTTATATTTTATTAAATACTTATATTATGTAACATATATGTAACATATATTTTTACTTATATGAGTAGGTAAGAGCATAGTTATTATTTTTTTAAAATAAACTAATGGAATAATGATATATAATTTATAATATTATGTTGATTATAACGAAATAAAATAAAGGCAATTTCTCAATCTCTTTTTTTTTACTTTTTTTTATATAACATAATATACTCTAACGAAAATATAATATCTGAACTTTATCTAAAACATTATTTTATATTCTAAGCTTGTGCAAAAATTCAATCGTATTTATCAAGAAACAAAAAAGATCGATTAGAACCGAAACAGACCTCGATTTTCCATAGTGCGACGACTTGGTTAAGGTGACGGGGAGCTGTTGGACGCAAACGGCTTATAACTGTGACCTTTCGCGCTCTATGGGGGATGCATATGCCCAACAGTAAACATCCTTCGGCTTATTATATTTTGTTATTATCAGATTTTGTTATAATGCATAGATTGTTAGTGACTATTTCTATTATCTTATGTTAGTATTATTATTATTATTATCATTTAAACCGTCCTATGGCAATTTCGACCCAGTGGTCCTGGATAAAGCAGTCGGACCTGGCAGCAATCATCTTTAGGATGCTGTTGTCGCTGGAACGTTAACGCTGTAGCACGGTTTCTTAAAGTGGCGTGGCCTATGGCCCATGGAGGTGGTAGGAAAATGGAGGGCAGCGCATCTGTATAGCATCTATGGGCGTCGGTAGTCATGAAAATGGTTCCGACTGCTCGTTTGCCCTACTATACGATAAAAAAAAAGTCCCCGGTAGCTCAGTTAAACCTTAACATTCTTGTACATACAGTGATTTTTAATATAATACATTTTTTTTATGATATAGGAGGGCAAACGAGCAGCCGGAGCCATTTTCATGACTACCGACGCCCACAAACATCCGCATAGAGTTTTCGTATATTTACGCGAATGTTGCTCATGATTAATCATGATTATTTGCATCGAACGCGATAGAATCCGTTTAAAGAATCTTAATCATCCGCATAGAGGCTATACAGATGCGCTGCCCTCCTTTCTCCTCCCACCTCCATGGACCACCGGCTACTTACACACCGCACGAAACGCGACAGCACAGCTGTCACTTTACGCCAGTCTCGTGTAAGCGAGAGGTACCTCCCCGGTCGTGCCGGCCCAATTCGACTGCATGCAAGCATGCAGTGCGGCAGCATGCAGTGTGGCAGCATGCAGTGTGGCACTACCTCTTACATATTGCATAATGTTGGTTTGTTTTCTTTTATTAAAATATTATTATTTCACGGTGGTCCGCGTAGCTTTTAAATTCTGGAAAGGGGTCCATGCCAGTTACAGGCATGCAAAAAGTTTAAGAAACCCTGCTATATGGAATGCTTACGTAAAACCTTTCCCTTCCAGACTGCTGGGCAAGTTCGAGGAGGCCTCCCACGACCTGTGCGAGTCGCTGAAGATAGACTACGACGACCAGGCCAACGAGTGGCTCGCGGAGGTCAAACCCAA
>LUGF01046968.1:232892-248602 GCA_001625245.1 Calycopis cecrops
TAAATATATAATATGATACAAATGTGAAACCAAAGCCTTTTGATGGCTACCAACGCCCGTAGACATCTGCATAAAGATGATATGATGGCATATAAGAGGAGTTATCGCCTGCTGCCGGCCATAATAAAGTCAGAAACTACGGGAAATGTTATGCAGCAAGGGCAGTGCTGTTTGTAACAAATAAAATATATAGGCTTAATATATTTTATAATATATATAAAATATATTAAGCCTAGGAATAAATTATTCTCTTCCCACTTAAACACGAAATTAAAAATGAAACAGAGAAAGTTTATTCCTAGGGTTATTTTTTATCTGAGGATTGAAAAATCGGGCCTACGTATACTAACAAACATTACCTGGTTCCTTCTGCTGTAACGTATCGTGGAAGAAACTCTTGACGCTGGAATCCCAGATGCTCTGGAAGAATGCGAGTCCTATCGGCGTTATCACATCCTGGTGCTTTTGGTACCATTCGCGGGTCACGAATGTGCGTCCTTCGAGTGTTGACGAGGAAGCTAGAATAAATAAATAGAGATAAATATTAGCGTGTTAAAGGCTAGCTTTTTAGGGTTCCGTACCCAAAGAGTAAAAACGGGACCCTATTACTAAGGCTCCGATGTCCGTCCGTCTGTCACCAGGCTGTATCTCATGAACTATGATAGTCAGACAGTTGAAATTTTCACAGATGGTGTATTTCTGTTGCCGCTATAACAACAAATACTAAAAAATTAAATGATATGAATATGTAAGGGGGCCCCCATACAATAAACGTGATTTTTTTGCTCCCATACAAAAGATAAGCTCCAATTTTCGTAGATAATGGTACGGAACCCTGCGTGCGCGAGTCCGACTCGCACTTGGCCGTGATTATATTATATAAATTTAAGAAATTTTATATATTTAAGATTTTCATTATAGAAATACATATTATAATACCAAGGCGGGATATGACCAAGGCGGGATTCGAACCCACGACCCCTGGCGCAATATGCTTATCCGAGCCCTGTACCATTACTGTACACTACTGTACTGTACTAACTATCACCAAGTAGTATAAAGTAATACAATGCTGTATCAGGTGATTGTTTCTCTAGTTGTTCATTGATGGAGGCCTAATTCCAACAATAATTGCTGACGATGATGGTGATAAAAAGGGTTTACAAATTTCACATTTTAATTTAATAATAAAAGTTGTAATTTACTAAAAGAACTAATTGCGGCCCGCGGTTTCATCATCATCCCGTGGAAAATTGAAAATCATCCCATGGCATCCCATAGGAACATTTTTTCGGAATAAAAATTATATGTTTTTATTTTATTTTTTATTTTCAATGTTTCACGGGAACAAGTCAACGAGTACCGGAACAAACTTTTGTCTGAAATCGAGTCGAGCTTACGCGAAGTTTCGGAATGGGGCCGACTAAATTTAGTCCAATTCAACCCTAAAAAGACACAAGTTTACGCGTTTTCCGCTAAAAGAACACCCTTTGTCGTGTCTCCTCGATTCCAGAACACTCCCCTCATAGCTACAGCTAGCATTGGAATACTGGGCGTCGACATATCGAGTAACGTTCAGTTTCGCGGTCATTTGGAAGCGAAGGCTAAATTAGCGTCGCAAAAGCTAGGTGTGCTCGGCAGGGCGAAGCAGTACTTCACACCAGCCCATCGGCTGCAACTTTACAAAGCGCAAGTCCGACCGCACATGGAGTACTGCTCTCACCTTTGGGCCGGAACCCCGCAATATCAGCTCGTTCCATTTGACCGTATACAACGAAGAGCGACTCGAATCGTCGATAACCAGTCAGCCTGATACTCTTGCCTTGCGTAGAGATGTCAGCTCGCTGTGCATCTTCTATCGTATTTATCACGGGGAGTGTTCCGAGGAATTGTTCGGATTAATACCTGCAGCTGAATTCCATTATAGGACTTCGCGCCGAAATTCCAAATTCCACCGTCACCACCTAGATCCCCCGAAGTCTACTACTGTGCACTATAAGCGCAATTTTATCCCACGCACCATTTCAATATGGAATCAGCTGCCCCCCTCGGTATTTCCGGACCGATACGACCTAGGGATCTTCAAAAAAAGAGCTTATTCTTTCCTCAAAGGTCGGCAACGCATCTGTTAGTCCTCTGGTGTTACAGATGTCTGTGGGCGTTGGTATTTACTTTACATCAGGTGACCTAACTGCTCATTTGCCTCCTATGCTATAAAAAAAAAAAAAAAAAATTTTAATCCAAGTTACCCTCTGTGTGTGTGCCAAATTTAATGAAAATTGGTTCAGCAGTTTTTACATGAAGGAGTAACAAACAAACATACAAACTTTTGCATTTATAATATTAGTAGGAAGTAAAATCTTACCATTGGGTACATCATAAGAAACTCTCTCACTTTGTTTGTAAAGTACAAAAACATATCTATGGTAACCAGTGCCTTTTAAAGGAAACGGCCTTAAATATTCAGAAATTACATCGCCTTTTTCAACTAAATTGCCCGGTATATTCGCCACTAGCCAATGAACATATTCTTTGTCATTTTCCGTTAAATGACCATCAAGGTTTGTTAATGCAAGGGTATATAATATGTTTGGATCTGATTCATAGTTCACTATAGGACATTCTAATGCTTCTGACGGTTTGATCACATTGCCCTGATATACAGGTAAACATACATCTTCTTTTAAATCATAAAAAATGTCTAGATTTAAGTGAGGAGTAAAATACCCTTCACCATATAGATGTTCAAAGATTGCATAATGATCGGCTATTTGCTTTTTGTGGAGAGGTCCCAAAGTTTGAAGCCAATCTTTTCTCGCCTGAGCCAAGTCAACTTCTAATTCACAGTGGCGCGCTTTTCGTTCAAGTTCCTTGTCATTTTTTATTTTCTGTAAATGGTCAGTTCTGTTTACACGGGTTGCTGACTTGGGATTCCTATAAAATAATTATTGAAATAAATAACAGTGTTGTATTATAATAAATATAACTGTCCAATTTCTGTAATTTTCCTGCTTTATGCAATGAAATTTTAAGCTTGTTCTGTATAATTCAGTATAATTTAAACATTACACCAAAAAAGCTCAACTAGGTGTGCTCAACTTCGTTCGCAAGACTACACAAATTTTTGCGGATAGCCATTTGCTTTCAAATATTTCTGCATACCTATATTCGAATTTTTTAGGGTGGTGGGGTGAGGGGGATATTTGCCTAACTAACTGCAACAAAAATCTATTTATTTCCACTCTCAAAAACGCATTTTTCGGCAGACATCTAATGTCTACCCGCGGGTCGCAAATATCTGTGCCAAATTTCATCTATTTAGATGTTTTGAATAAAATATCAAACATACATAAAAATTAAGAACTTTCAGATTTAAATTAGCAGTAGGATTGATTATAACATGAATCACTTACTTATCTGGTGGCAAACCAATATCTATACGAGTTGTGTATAGCTCATCCTTGTAATTCATTTCATCTAACCTCTCTTTTATAGTGCGACTGTAGATGGGTGGTTTTCCGCGCATTCTATGTCCAGTACGAATTTGTTGTAACTGTATGCTATTCAACTTCCAAACGCTTCGAATTGTATTCATCATTTTGTATATTTATAAAAGATTTTAAAATTTATGCACTATTTTTTTCGGGGCATTGACCAAAATATGATACCTAAAATTATTCGTTGAAATGTAAGTTATCAAAAATATTAGACAATAATAATTGTCTAAATATATATAAATGAAATGTGGAAATACACACGAATATTCTTAGTTCAGGGCAAATCGTAATTTTTAATTCTGACTCTTTCAGTTTTGTTAACAAACTACCTACCTAAAATATAAATAGGTTTCGTTCATCGGTTCATGTAATAGCTGACAATTTGATTTGTCCAATGTCCATTGAAATGACAGCTAGGGTTGCTAGAGGTTTTTATCAATTAACCCTATCTATGACAGAAAAGAGACTAGTGTAATGCTCGTAGCGCTTATTTATATTAAAAATGTAAATAAAAACAAATACCAAATTTAAAATCTATTATTACAAAGATTCCAGGCTGCAGTTATAATTTTTAACATAGTTCGAACATATGAAAAAGAGCCTTATTCGGTAAAAGTAATACAGTCTGGCAGCCCAGTAAATCTATCTATCAATACATATATTAAATCTGTAGAAGGGTCAATTCTGAACATTGAAAATATTGAAAAAATAAATAGCAGGGGGTGTTACTGAATCGATACCAAACCCAAATATGCGATTAAAAAAATTTTTGTCTGTCTGTCTGTATGTTCAGGCATCGCGTTAAAACTAACGGTTCGATTTCGATGAAACTTGGTATAATTATACCTTATTATCCTAGGCATAAAATGGGATGCTTTTTATTCTGAAAAAATACGTAGAAAAAAAATAAATCCATCCACGCGAAGACCGACATCCGCGCGGACGGAGTCGCGGGCGGAAGCTAGTATACAATATCTTAATAGTTAATATAGTTTGTGGGCAAGACGACTACCTGTGCTCCGCGGTTTCACCCGCTTAAAATATATGCCAATTGTCAAGAGATCTATTATTTTTTTCAGGATTTATAATCCTATCTAACAAGTTTTGTAATGTCCATAGAAAACTACTCCAGGGACTAGAATAAGAGTAAAAAGATTTATGTGTGAAACACATAACTGTGTAACCTAGGATTATCATAAAGATAAATGTAGAATATACATACACATTAAAGTAATTAAAAACAAAATACATAATATTCTGTGTTTGTGTCTTATCTAATTTTCTGCTTTTGGATTTAATCGTAGTAGGTACTTACTACAATGTTAATTATACTGGCAGTGTTAATGATTGTGAAGAATGAAGTTAAATGCTTACTAGTACAAAAACGAAACAAATATATATCTGAAGTGTTAAGACACAGCTTTGTTTGACCTATCATGATATCCATATTATATATAGTTGCATGTAAGTTTTATACTCAAATGCGTAGTTTTAAACTTTTCATTGTCTATTATCATTTTAGAAAAACTTCATGCAGACAGCACAACCGGAACTTTGAGAGCGCCTTCTTGGTGATAAATTGTAAATAGTCCAATTGCGGTCGGATGACTGCCAGTTGCAACCAAACTATCTTTGTAAGATTTATTTTCCGTTCTCCGTATTTATGTGAAGAAAATATGTGCGAATTAATTTAGTTCCGTACCAGAAGGTAAATACCACTAGGGAGAGCGAGTGCGATACAATTGCAAATAAGACGTAATGAGCACGCGCTAACAAATTATCTTGTTTCATGTTTGGGGTTGTAATTGATTTTCAATTTCAAAAATGTTGCCATAATTTTATGTCTATCAAATTATCCATTTTTTATTCGATTGATATTAGCATTCGTCTATAAACACAATAATATAAAAATTCTAAATTGTCTAAATATAAATATAAAGAAGAAACCTAATAATTAGACTTTGCGGATACATTGTTAACAGTATTGATGACAAATTCTAAGGAATAAAAATGTGCAATGTGCAAACCTTTTGTTCCCGTTGATAATATGTACTACTTTCATGGCTTAATTTTTATTTATCTTATGTAATTTTAACGACAAATATTTTCTGCAATGTATTAAATGGGGGAAATTCTGATTATTACTGGCAACCAACTACTATTCCTTCTTTCGTCTCTTTCTCTTTGTTGTGTAATCATTATTATGTTTTAATGTCGCGATTCGCTGTCGCTAGCAGCGACTTGCGATCTGCGATTACTCGTGTTGGTTATCCTTTGTCGGCTGTCGCATAAACGCCCGACGCAAAGAGCGTTCGCAGTTCAGCGTATCGCCTATGGACAATCAGCAGTTTCAGTTGCAATTGCTCGTAACTTTATTGACAATTCTAGTTAAATGAGTGTACTTTTATTATTGATTGTGGTGATTTTGTTTTAAAAAGTCTAACTCAAAACTCTATCGTAGCAGGTGCGGATTATTTTTCAATATTTGAATGCAGACTTATTGAGTTCGTGGACACAAGTTTCCGACACAGACTTACATTAGGAGCCATTTACACATGGCGAAAAGTCACGTATACTATTTTTATTTTGATTATGTGGTTTTAATGCAGATAGTGCATCGAATATAACAGGAGTGTCTTGTTTGGATAAATGTAGAGATTTCAAGTTAAAATGGATAGCAAAATTATCCAGAAGAATGCAATGCAGAAAAGTGCGGAGTTCACTTTCACTCCTCCACCAGAGGCTCCTGTATTTGAGCCTACACTTGAAGAATTCGCCGATCCTTTGGGATATATAGCGAAAATACGACCCGTCGCGGAAAAAACGGGCATATGCAAGATCAAGCCTCCATCTCGATGGCAACCACCATTTTCATTAGACGTAGATAAATTAAAATTTGTTCCACGGATACAAAAGGTTAATGAATTGGAAGCCATAACACGCCTTAAACTTTTGTTTTTGGAAAAAATATTAAAATTTTGGGAACTTCAAGGATCGCCTCTAAAGATTCCGATGATCGAAAATAAAACTTTAGATTTGTATTGTCTAAAATTTTGGGTTGATGAAGAGGGTGGCTTCGAAACCTGTAATTCTCCAAAGAAATGGCGAAAGATTGCAATGACAATGGGATATAGTCAAAGCGCAAATACTATGAATTTTCTCCGAAACAATTATGAGAAAATTTTACTTCCTTACGAAATTTTTGAAAAAAGTAAAGCCGACATTTTGAAAACTGTAAAAAAGACTGAACCCAAAACCGAAACAAAAGATGTCGACAATTTACATCTTTTCAAAGAAGTACCAGTTGAATCAATCACAAAAGTAAAATATGAAACTATAATTGATGAAAAACCACACACAAGTATTAAAAAGACAAAGACTGGTTCAGATATTAAACCTGATATTGACACAAGCTCAAAAGTAATTGACAGTGAAGACATAAAGCATAACAGGGAACTCAGGAGACTTGCATGTTATGGTGCGGGCCCTAAAATGCCAGGCTTAAACGATGAAGAATTTGATATTACAAAATCTAGAAAAAGGCCTAGATATGATATGGATCCGTTAGCTGTATATGTTTGCGCTATTTGCCAAAAAGATAATCGAGATGATCTGCTTTTGATATGTAATGGTTGCTCAGACACATATCACACTTTTTGTCTAAAACCACCCCTACACGCTGTTCCTGATGGAGATTGGAGATGTCCATGTTGTATAGCAGAAGTAGTACACAAACCTGCTGAAGCCTTTGGGTTTGCTCAGGCTGAAAGAGAATACACATTACAGCAGTTTGGTGAAATGGCTGACAAATTTAAATCTGATTATTTTGGAATGTCTGGTCACTTGGTACCAACAAATGTTGCAGAAAAGGAATTTTGGAGAATCATATCATCAGTTGAAGAGGATGTTACTGTTGAGTATGGTGCAGATTTACATTCTATGGACCATGGATCTGGTTTTCCTACAAAGTCTTCATTAAATTTATATCCAGGGGATCAAGAGTATGTAGATTCTGGGTGGAACCTTAACAATTTACCTGTGTTGGATGGTTCAGTGTTAAGGTTTATAAATGCAGATATATCTGGAATGACAGTACCTTGGATGTACGTAGGAATGTGCTTCTCAGCATTCTGTTGGCATAATGAGGATCACTGGAGTTACTCTATAAACTATTTACATTGGGGAGAAGCAAAAACTTGGTATGGAGTACCAGGAAGTGCGGCAGAAGTATTGGAAACAGCAATGAAAGCTGCAGCACCAGATCTTTTCAAGTCTCAACCAGACTTATTACATCAACTGGTTACGATAATGAATCCTAATATCTTAATGGCTGCTGGGGTACCGATATACCGAACAGATCAGCAAGCTGGAGAATTCGTTGTAACTTTTCCAAGAGCGTACCATGCGGGCTTCAATCAAGGGTATAACTTTGCAGAGGCTGTAAACTTTGCTCCTCCAGATTGGTTAAAAATAGGCCGTGATTGTATTGTACATTATAAAAATCTTAAAAGATTTTGTGTATTCTCACATGACGAACTCATATGTAAAATGGCTTTAGAAGGGGACCGCCTCGATTTGGAGACTGCTTTGGAAACACAAAAAGAACTTGTTAATGCAACAGACGAAGAAGGTCGTCTCCGAGCTTTGATAGCCAAGAACGGGCTTAAAAATGTACGGAGAACTGCATTTGAATTGCTGGGTGATGATGAAAGATTGTGCGAGATATGTAAGACAACATGTTTTTTGTCATCAGTATCCTGCTCTGAATGCAAACACATGGCTTGTTTACAACATGCAAATTCAGAAAACTTTTGTAAATGTGCTTTGGAGAAAAAGACGCTGTTTTATAGATATGATATGGATGAGTTACATATTATGCTTCAAACAATTGATTTTCGTGTAAATAGTTTTGACAAATGGATGACGGACACAAAGCAAATTTTGCTTCCGACCGCACCTGACATTGGAAGACTACAAAAATTAAAAGTTCTCGTTGATGAAGCGGAAGAATTAAAAATACCTAAATGTACACTGCTGACCCAATTGAAAGATGAATATACTAAGGCCACAGAAAATGTTGAACCAATTGTTATTGAGTTGGATGATGATTAAAGTGGATTGGATGTGTGCGGGTAGTACAAAGATTAAGCTTGATTTAATTTTATCATATCCTTTAAAAATATGATAAGAAATTCCACTAGTTCACTAATCACAAGTTAAGGCAGCTTTATGTTATATTAAGAAGGATTTATGTTTGTTTTAATACAATAATACGACATGGTGTAAGTAACTTGATCACTGTATTAGATGTAGCTGTATCCCACCGTGATGATGTAAATAATAATTTTCAATTGTATAAATAATAAGAGATATATAATTGATAATATTGTGTTATTCATATGTGAATTAAACTGAATGGATCTCAGACATTTGTAAGTATTTGCAAAACAAAACTACATTATTATAAGTTTTATAATATGACCTGAAAAGTTAAACATTACATTTATATTACCTTTAACTAAAAATATCATAGTAACGCAAAGATATTTTTTACAGTGAGTAAAATATTAAAATATTAATTTTTTTACATCTTTCATAAAAACCTATAATATTCGGGTGGTAAAATCCCAATAGATTTTGGTTGACTTGAACTTAATATTATATAATTAATTTAAAGATTATGAGGCTATGATGAATGTTTATTCTTTATTTTAATTAGCAAGTATTCCTACTCAAAGTTTTAAATGTAAATTATTATATAAAGTCCAGGTGTTAACAACCATTCACCTACCACTAGCTGTAACAATTTTACATTGCTAAAATTAATTGGCTGATTTCTAACGAATGTGAATAGTATATTAAAACTGACCATAACTATTATAAATATTATGGTTCAACTTTTATGCATGTGGTACAAAAACTGGCTTTATAGTTATATAGAATATTCATCTGTATTTCTGTAGAGTCTGCATCAAATATTGATTAACAAAACTAGATCAACTGACACAATAACACATAAAAATTTAATCTTTACAAAATGTTTAAATAGTCCAATTATTAATTTTAAACCTATAATTGTTTGCTCTTTTGGTTGTGTATTATGTAAATTATACATTTTTAGATGTATGGATCTTTTGAAAATTTGAATATGTATAGCTAATTTTGATGCTGGTTCTACATGAAATAAATAAAACAGGAGTTTATTGCGATGAATTGTTGTGAATATTATTCAGCCACTATTTACATGTTTGTATGTCTCTACTTTTATACACAGGGTCCGTTCGTGCGAAATAATACGCGAATGTTTTGACTCCCATTCATACATACTAATGTACCGACTACAAAATGTACACGAGTACAGAGTAGTTCCAAGTACGCCAGAGCACTTGAGCAGATTTTTGTACGTTTGTGTGTGTGTAAAGATAACTTCAATAATAGGACAGTGCACATAAGCACCCAATTTGATTAATTAATTAATTTTAATTAATTATAATCTATGTTGGTAATTGCGAAGACTGCCCGCTGCTTTGCTGGCTAATATTTTAAAGTAGGGTTCCCAAACTGCGTAGCGCCCCGCGCCTCGGAACTCGAAACAGAAGTTAGGTCTATACCTAATTAAAATAATATATGAAATACCTTAACAAAACAATCGCGTAGTCCGCAATCGAAAACATGTACCTTTGTAAGAACAATGTATGACTATCACCGCACGTGAACTTTAAATATAACTTTCAGTTATATACTCTGCTCAAAACATCTATTTTTAGTAGGTTGTCGCGCTTTATTAAATCAATGTAATTTTTCTAGTTAGGGCCCCGCAACCTAATAATAAACCAGCAATTGCGTCAAGCAAAAAGTTTGGGGACTCCTGCCTTAAAGTTGTATAAGATAATTTTATATGCTTTGATATTTACTTAAGACATTTTCACGATTTATTTGTGACTAACTAAGCGAGCATTTTCCGCAATGCATAATGACTTAATGTAGCGTGACTTGATCCTAATGATGTTAGTGACATCTGCGTTATAAATAATATATATTAAGAATTATAGGAGTGTTCTAAAATGCATGGCTTGCCGGCTTGAACACCCTTTGTCCAACAGTGGACGTCTCTAGACTCACCCTAAAGGTGATAATGGCAAAATGTTTAGCTTAGAATATTTTATATAAATATTATAATACTTATTTAAATTGAGTTATTACCTAGTGGTAATTAATTTTTCAGCTTTATTTCATCTATCCGGACATGTTTATCAATAGAGAATATAAATATTGAAATAGGCTGACGTGTTAAGGTATAATCCTTGCGCTTAATTTTTTATTTCGATATGTTACTATGTGACCTGGCATATAGAAGGAAGTATTATTTATTGTAATGACAAAGTGGTGGGTAGATACAGAAAGTAGTTTATGGAGAGGCTAATGGGAACTGGTAGGGTTTGGACACGCGTAGGTACCTAGTACCTGCGTAATATGTTTAAAGAAAACTGTAACTCTAAACTCTTTATATTTTCAATTAATGGGTATGGGTCCATTTCCACGATCTGTATCTACCCGTTAAAAGTAGTTGATACGTTGTATATAATTTCAATGACTGATTGCACTTAATGCTTAGTTGTATTTAAAGTTTGAGTGTCTTTGTATTTTGAAGTGCGGAGGTCTTATTTAATTTCTGTGATTTCTTATTTCTTAAGGGAAAGATTGTATCCTTGTCGAGATGAATGCATTGCGTTGCTAAGTCAATATAAGTTTTATTTTTAAAGTTCAAAACTCAAATATACTAATACCATCACAACATATTAATTAAGAGGATGATTGCGTTTTGATTTAGTTTTAAAAAATAATGAAATGAATTAAGTAGGGTAGCGTGGGGTACAGTGTTGTGAACGCGCGAATGTAGAGACAGCATCATTGTAATTTTTTGCTATTGATTGGACTCTGTCTCTCCTTAATTAAAATTATTCGATATAAACTTTATTGGCTATACTTAATTTATATTTTATTTATTAAATCA
This sequence comes from Calycopis cecrops, assembly GCA_001625245.1. Lineage (NCBI taxonomy): Eukaryota > Metazoa > Arthropoda > Insecta > Lepidoptera > Lycaenidae > Calycopis > Calycopis cecrops. Next base: position 244,404 of record LUGF01046968.1, read on the forward strand.
ATATATTGTTACACTTGATCCCGGTTCTGAGGTCCTCAAATGAATAAAAACTGGAAAAATATGAGAAAAAGTATAATATTCTATTACTTATATACTTCTTTGTGAGCATTTACCGTGGTAATATTCTTTAACAACCCAAACGTCCATAAAAAATTAAGAACATGGAAATTATTTTCTCTATATCTTAAAAAGCTGTGACGTAAAACTGTTTGACAATTGCATCAGCGACGCCAGCTGTGTATACACGTAACAAAAAAGAAAGAGACAAATGCGCATTATAACAGTATACCCCGTCTGACACTGTGGCCCATCTTACTCTGATTTAGATATATACGTGTTGGAATTCGTATTAAATAAGTTTAGATCAGATACATGTATTTTGTTTTACATTCCTTCGTCGTAAACCAGTTACTGGTTTTTTAAAAGATCAATTTGGTGACCACTGATGCCCATTATTATTCACGGACCACAGTTAATAGTTATGCTGATGTGTATGTGTGTGTGTACCATAGTTCACCACCTCACCTGGTGGACCACCGACTACTACCAACTCGCCGAAACGCCGTCGCCATCACTTAAGGCACCATCGCGATGTTTCGAAGTCCACTATTTTCATCTTCACTGCCGCTATATGGGAATAATGGGATCAGTTGCTCTCATGGTATTTACAGACCGATAAAATCTCTAAGAGCCTTTTCATCTCTGAAAGATCGGCAACGCCTCTGCGAGACCTCGGAGTTACTGTTGCCTGTGGGTGTTTTTCATCACTGTAGCCCGAATATTTTTTATCCCCTACGCTATAAAAAACCACCGATTTGGCTGCATTGCAGCATGACATCTCTTAATGAACCAGGATCTTTATTTGTTACCAATATCTTCTAATATTTAATAACGGATTATTATAAAATATTTAATCATAAGAGCTGTATGGTGGTAACAGTTCAATAGCTAATAATGATGAGGAAGCCGGTAACGGTCTGATGTCGTTTTTACCGCAATGATAATGTTATGGCACTCGTCTTGGATAAGCCGGAAGGGTGGACCCAGTAGAAGGCGCTTAATACATTTATGACAAAAACCATAGTGTCTATTGTAGAACATGGGGAAGAGCTTGGCACTGCCACTAAACTTACGAATACGCCGCCTAAATACCTTTTTTTATGTTATAGTTGAGCAAACGAGCAATCGGAGAAATTTTCATGACTACCGACACTCGTAGACATTCGCATAGTGTCTATACAGATGTGCTGCGCTCCTTTCACCTTCCACCTTCATGGGTCACCGGCTACTTACACACCGCACGAAACGCGACAGCACAGCTGTCACTTCACGCTGGTCTCGTGTAAGCGAGAGGTACCTCCCCGGTCGTGTCGGCCCAATTCGGCTGCATGCAAGCATGCAGTATGGCACTACCTCTTACAAAACCTAGTATACCTAGGTCTAAATGGCTAAGTAGGTACACGGCGTAACATTGTCTTTTTTACTACAGTATAGGTACAGGTGCAAACGACCAGTGCCTTTCGAGAACACCCTCGTAATCGCTATTGAAACGTGTTGCCCGCCTTCCCCTTTTCGATAGGCCACGGGAAATTCCCAAAGGACACGATACTCCCAGTTCCCGGTCGTGCCAAAACCGCTGCGATTCTCGATATACTACAATGACGACATCGAGTGACGCATCGCGTAAGCGCAGCAATAAATAAATTTATCTTCTGCAACGTAAGGCGACAGGATGACGTAGTTAGACACGGTATCTTTCTACGTATTACTTCTTATCGGCACTTTCGCCGCTTGCGCCGTTGCAATGTTATGTATTGGGCTATTTTCCAGTATTAAAAATAAAAGCTGAATGTAATCTTTAATTAATATGATTTTTAAAGACAATAAGTACGTAGTGAAATAGTTTGTAAACAATCAATATTTTATGTTAAAATCTATTTTTAAAAATATTTATTTTTATTCATAAGTCACGTGACACGAAACGACGTGGTCAGACGTGGTATTGACGATGACGTAACACACTGATAGTGCCAGTTAAGTACTTTAAAATGTAACTTTTTTTCTGTATTCTGTAATAAACATAATAAAGTATATTTAATTCATTCATTCATGCATTCATAGTACTAGCCACTTGACAAATTATGGATTTGGGATAGCTCATCTTATGGATTTGTCAACTGGCAACAACAACAAAAAAGTTCAAAATAGTAGGCACTGGCAGCAATTTTCGCAACGCTAACAAAGCTAATACGTCCCAAGACGCCATTTTGCTTAAAGAAGCGTTTTCACGGGTTTCATAAATTATGAATCTTTAATTTGAAAATTTGAGATAAATACTTATCAGAAATAAAAACAAAAAATTGTATAAGTTCCTTGATAACTAATAAACATTCTGGAGTGGTTTTTTAAAGCTTGGAAAATAGCCCATTAAAGAAGGTATACCTGTTAGCAATGTAACAATTACAAAAGTTCTAATGACAATGTGTTCCTAGCCAAATTCGGCTATAAATGCACGAGCCATCTGCGCAGGACAATTATAGTGCACAAGTTTGCCCCGACACTAGTTTTCGCTCTATTTCCTTATTCTCCTATTCCGACGGGACGGCATTCCGACAAGACTGGAGAGAGATCAGGCGCAGGACCGACGGCATATCGTTCTCTTCGAGGCACGGGGGTGTAACAACGCCAACTTCCTGCCTCCGAACTGTTATTAGAAAATGAAAAATCCCAATAATACTTTTTGGTCCGAACCGGGACTCGAACCCGGCCTGAACCAGCTGTAGCTAGACGCAAGTGACCGTGACGTTTGGCGCTCTATGGGGGATGCCTGTGTCCATGAGTGGACGGTCTCCTGCTCAAGCCGTCAAGAACGCAAGTGCTTCTGTACTGTCATTGCTGCGAGGCGGCTCTCGCATAGGACTGTTGATTTTGTTTAGTTTGAAGTTAGATTTAGTTCCCATTCCTAATTTCTCCCGATTCGTTGCAGGTTTCCAAGATTTTTTTTCATTCTTGGTTAGGCCTACCTGTAATATCAAAGGGTCGTATAGTGGTTGCCGCTCGATCCTGGCGTCCCAGGCGTAGCTGCAATAGGAATTATACAACGCATATGATAATTTAAATTTTAAACTATTGATAAGAATTAAAATGAACTATTTAATATTGACCTTGTTTAACTTAAGAAAAGCTTAGGTACCTAAATAAAAGTTTATATAATAAAAATAAGTAGGTACTTAAATGAAAAGAAAAATATTTTTCAAACTTTCGTGTTAGCCACTGTAGCTGTGTTAGAGTGAGAGAGAAGGAGCCTGTCTCCCTCTGCCGTATGCGCAGAAAGGAAAGCTAGACATACTGGACCCGCCGGAGCCAGTTACGTCATGGCGTAGGTACGCCGTTTACCCTCTTAAGGCCTGCGCCGACGAGGGATTTTTGTCCGTGATTTTTTTTGTCCGCTAATATAGAACGCTTATAACTGTATCGAGTAACGCAAACGAGGGTTTGAAAGTATGTTGTACTTTGCGTACATTTTTGTCCGAGGGCAAAAAAGTCCGCGGACAAAATTCCTTGTCTGCGCAGGCCTTTAAAATAAGTAATCACTTCAGAAGTCCAGACAATCCCGTGAGCGAGCCGCGCGGTCCAAACAGTCCGAATTAACGCGCTTAACTCCAGTCGCCATCGTAATATGATGGGGGATCTTAGTCGAGCATTCAAGTAGGTATTAATTAGTTACGTAACTGAATTTATGAATATTTGTTACCCGTCCCTCCCACCATAACGTAACGCCGTGAAGTTGTTGTGTAGCACCCCCTTACTAGTGATGTGATTCGAGTAGGAATTTGCGACTTGAGTCAATTGAGTAAGATTGTTCCCTCACTCGAATTATACTCGAGTAAAAAAGTCACTCGAGTTATACTCGAGTAAAAAAGCCACTCGTGTGAAAATGTCACTCGAGTGAAAATGTCACTCGAGTGAAAATGTTACTCGAGTGAAAAAGTCACTCGAGTAAAAAAGTCACTCGAGTAAAAATGTCACTCGAGTAAAAATGACGAGTTCACTCGGCGACCCGAGTGTACTCGGCGCGACGAGTTCACTCGGCGACCCGAGTGTACTCGGCGCGACGAGTTCACTCGGTAACTCAAGTGCAAGTTCACTGGAGTAGGATTTTTTTTCCACTCGAGTACGAGTTTTACAAACTGACTCGA
>LUGF01046968.1:254138-264529 GCA_001625245.1 Calycopis cecrops
GCCCCTTTAAACACAAGTGCTTCGCACCCCATCTACGCTAATGCTCTCTTCCGTACCTGACACAGCCAGGTACCCGACTTATAGTACCTCCCGGGAATTAGGTCAATAAAACAAACGTGTAAAAAGCGGTGCATTTATTAAAATGAAACGCGTAATATAAATAAGTACATTAATATAGAAATGCAACGTCTTAATAACAAAACAAGTATTTGGTGTCAAAAATATTAAATCACATGATCTTAGATTAACATAATAAACATACAACAACGACTAAGTACAAATACTGCATAGCTACCTTGAGATTATTATTATTAGCTTTTTCTGGATTCTATACTATCTATTTTACTGTGAGGTTTATTCAAGCGATTTAGTAGAGTGTGTCTACTAATTCAATACAAAATAAATAAACAGGTGGTATTTTTAGAACGCAAGGGAATATAAAGATGAAATATTGGAATTGACAAAAAATAAAAATTAACCATACATAAAAATTGCAATTCACAAAAAATGCAAAAATCAGCCTTAGCAACGAGAATGTTGTTAAATTATCATTAAAATTGATAATAAAATAAGTATCCTTGCCTTAAGATATGTCCATACAAATATTCATACCTATACAAGGTTGATAAAAGCGAGAGGCGTTAAATGAAACCACATTAACTGTGCCATTTCCAAGCGACACAAGAAAAATCAGATCAATTGGAGCAATAGATTAGCCACAGGAATTTTGTAGTTTTTTCTCACTTCGTACACGCTGTATCTTCACGTGATCGCGAATATGAGCGACCGGGGTCATTCACCTCGTACGAGGTTGACGCTCGCTGTAGCCGCCCGGTACATAGCTGATTACATTTTTTCGCTATTAAACTTGTTTGAAAAAAATATTTTCTTATATTTGTCGTGAACTTTTTTTCAATAGTCTCGGTTTAACTGTAGGCACTTATAGTATATGTTGTTTAATTTAACGCCTCTCGCTTTAATCAACCTTGTATATATAAAAATCTACCGATCCAATATATTCAATGCTCACTTTATTGTATGAGAAATAAAGTGAGCATTGAATTAAAAATTGATAATCGTGACTACCCAGAACCATGTTTCACCTTTAACCTACTGCTTATGGAACGGTTTTTGTTCTTTCGTTTCTCGTTATATTATGTAGTATCTACTATATTATCTAATCTAAACATAGCTTGTTTCAAAACATATCCACAAAGTCCGGAAACGTAATGAGATGTCTATTTTTATTCTATGCATAGTGAAAAATATAGGTAATTTAAAGGACAAAATATGCAAAATACGTAGTGAAACATTTGTGGCACCAGCGTTGGCGTACTATACCCGTACCTGCTTAGAAACAAAAGAACAGTCTCAGAACTTTTATTGCCAAGGGCTTGTTTATGTTTACGAGATATTGTTCAACAACTAACAAACCTGTACCAAAAAGAGTCAGGTAGGACTCCGAGCGCATTGTCTAAGAAATAACAATATATACAGCGTTATTTTAAAATATCAACAAGCTCTTAGAACTGAATAGCTAGATAACAAATTATTCTACAACTATTTTTAGCTGCAATATGCTTGTTAAATATTTTTTCATACAAAAATAAATATTAATTTAATGATTCACTTAAATGTTATAAACTCTACGCGACTTTCAAACAGCGGGGCCAAAATATATTATATTTTATTTTTTTAATAGGCCACCAGCGGCGTACGCATTAATTCATTAATACTTAACAATACATTTTCAAAGTACCTACATAATTATGACGTATACTTACACTTTTATAGATGACACAGCATTTACTTACATGTCAGATTCCAAATATAATCAGTAATTTAATAACATCGAAGTAAATAGTAAAAATAGGATTAAAATTAAGACACATAAGTATAGGTTTACACTAATAAATTACAATAAATACAAAAAAAGACTTACAAATGTCACGACAGCACAATAAAAACTAAAAATCACTTGTCATACGGCGTTTCCGTCTTTGGACATAGACTTTTAAATGTCACGACAGTACAACGTACACTTAATAATTAACCATTTAAGATTAACGAGTAACTAAGTTATGTCAAAACTCGTAGAAATAAAGTAGTACTTGTCAGCTATTTATTGTTAAGAACTGGCTGATATTTTAAAAATAACCCTTTATTAATGAGTCCAGGCAGTTTTTTAAAGGTCTAATATTACGATATTAGCGAAACCTAACACTTCGCTGTAGATTAGACCCAGTATTGAAATGCGTTTCACATAGGAACAATACATAATATTTCTCGCCTGAATTCGAACCCAGGTCGTTAGAGTCTATAGATTGTTCGTGTGATGACAGGAAATATAATTTATCAAAATTATCTATTACATAGAAGCTTATCTTTTCCGTTATTTACAATATTTGTATGTATATCTCCATGAAAATACTGATTAAACACGTGAGATTACGAAAATCGGTGATATGTTTTGAGTACATGTTTATAACCTCTAGTAGCAGAAGTTCGGTTGTTAGTCCGGTTGACCGAACTAGAACAACTTTTGGGTAGCAATAGTTCGGTTGATACAAAACACCGAACTGTTGAAACTCTAAAGTTGCACTAGTTCGCATCAAGATTAAAGTTAATTGTGCTTATTAAAATAAAAATTAATTTTACTAAAATAAAACTTTATTTTACTAAGGTAAGTTGGAAGTAGTCTAGAATAGATATTAACATACATATGTTAACTCCTTTATATGTAGTATATCTGTCTTCCTTGAAGTACCTACCTGGCCATTTAATATCTATGACGGAAATTCAATTTATTTATGCCGTAGACAGAGAAATGCGTTTTTGTCTTGTCATTATTGTTTTTGTATTTTCCTGATATTTTCTCGGTATTTTACGAAAATGGATTTTGAATTTAAAATACTACAGCGAGGACGAGGTAGAGTCTTGTTATTTAATGGACATCAATATTACAAAAACTCGGTATATGCGACTAAAACAAGTTACTGGCGATGTAAACAGTACAAGAATATAAATGTACGTTGTAAAGGCTATGTTACTTTATCAATGGTAAGTAGATACCATAATTTTTACCCATTTATTTTGTTATTTATTGTTCTTTCTGATTTGTGTTTCGATGAGGGAACAACTAGTTGTACAATTTAGTTGTTGGTTAAAGGGGTTTTTTTTTATTTTCATACTTAGAAAGATACTAATGGTGGCCTTATTGTTAAAAAAACCTATTTATTGTTTTAGGAGGAGGATAAAATCATCAAAGAAGGGGATCATAATTGTAATCCTGAACATGTGCAAAATGATATAGATATCTTAATTAATTATAGCATAACAGAAGCTGCAGAGGGAAGAGAACCTGCGCCTAAAGTCTACCGGAAATGTTTAGTGGAAATAAAAAGTAGAGGACTACATCTAGGAATCTCTAATCCAGTCCCAACATTTGCCCAAAAAAAATTTTGTATATACCGAAAGATCCGCAAACATACACAGGTGGAGAAAATTCGTCCAAAATCTCTTTCCGAAATCGAAGTGCCGTCACTGTTTTTGATATTTTACTAGCTGATTATTTTGATGGTGACAATAGAATAATAATTTTTTGTAGCAACGATGCACAAGCACACATGAAAACTGTCAAAGTTTACTTCATGGACGGTACCTTTAAGGCTAGTCCTCAACCATTAACACAACTATTTACGATACATGGCGACTTGGGCAGCACAATTGAAAACACGAACGTAATACCTTTGCTATATGTTTTCATGTCTCGCAAGAATGTAAAAGCTTATAAAATTGTTTATGCATTGATAAAGTCCAGAATCCCTGAGTGGGAACCCATTTTTGTATATTTATTTCGTGATATATTAATTTCGTGCGGTTTATGACTTTCTAACTAAAATGCCGACTGTCAGTTTACCTCTTCATACCACAGTAAGATACTTTTGTAGATATAATATCGAACCCACACTATCTTTTTTTTTTGTGACGCAGGTAAAATGCATTTATGCACCTTCTAACCAGCTCTGGGTGAGCTGGAAGGGTGTGTCGGACTCGGCATAAGAAGCGTGCCCCTACCGACTAAAAAACCTGCGAAAGCCCTCGGCCGCTGTGGCGAGGGGTATCCTGGATCTATCAGCAACAGGATACCCCAGCGACTGGCACCCATACTAATTTACCTTAACTAACATACCATACGCATCCGTATATTAATATACTTCATTTAAAACACACGAAACTCAATTGAATATCGCCTACGCTACGAAATCAATACAGCTCTGGCCGGGAAGATGATGGGGAGATGTCTAGTGCCATGGCAACACCGGGGTGGCAGCAACACAAACACAAACCTATATATAATTTTTATTTTAATAAGTACAATTAACTTTAATCTTGATGCGAACTAGTGCAACTTTAGAGTTTTAACAGTTCGGTGATTTGTATCAACCGAACTATTGCTACCCAAAAGTTGTTCTAGTTCGGTCAACCGGACTAACAACCGAACTTCTGCTACAAGAGGGTTTATAAAATGATGCAATAAATCTTAATCGAATAAGTACATAAGCCAGCAATAAGTTACTTCTATAGTCACAACTCGTCATGATCATCAATCAGCCCCTATCCATCCGTTTGTGAACATAGGCCACTCGCTTTCTTTGTAAAGGGACAAATCTCTCCTTCGTAGATCCGCCCCCTGGGATCATTCCTTATTGTTGTTCTTTTCATATATTTATATTGAAAGAAAAACGATTTCAATGTATACAAATATTGCATTTTGTCGAGAAAGCAATAAGCCAATCAAAAGTTTTCAAAAAATGTCACAAATTAATGTTCTTATGGAATGTAGGTACCAATTTAAATGTACCAAATAATATTAATTTAAATTTAATGAATTATAAGAATAAGAATAAACATTTGTAATTTTTTTATCGCCGGTTTTAATTTTTAAAATTACGTATATTAAGTTTGAGAATTGAACCACTGGTTAAGTTATAACATTGTCGTTTAAAAATATATTTGTAAAATCCTATTCTGAATTCTTATCTGAAGCTAATTGGAGGTTATATATGTAGGTACTTACTTAAGAGTGGACTTTGGTTATTTGATATATCATAGAGATTAAATTGTGCGTCTAATATTAACGAGTTTTATACACATAGCTTATTTATTAACACTAATAACTAAATATTATTGGACGGTTGCATATATTATTTCACTTAAAACTACATAAATATCTTACTAGGTAGGTACCCTTTAATATGTTATTTAATTCTAAATAAATAATGTCAATAAAATTTAAATTATTTGGATAAGTTAGTGATTTAAGTACGCGTTAAGTCATAAGGGGGACAGCACATGCGCTACTTATCATCAGCATCGTCGATCGATATTGGGACTGCATCGATGCTGCATCTAGAGGTGTGCCTAAGAGTGATATTTGAGTATCAGCGATCGCCCTGAGTAGTTGTAAAAAATCGCTGTGAATAGTAGCAGTGATTTAATCACTCTTTACTTTAGCGCGCTGCATCGCTTCCAGAGATCACAGCGAACGCGTAAGAACAGTGACCAGTCGCTGTGAGCATGCAGTGATTGAAATCACAGCTTGCGCAAAGAGTATTCACTACAGCGATCGCTGTTTATGAATATCACAGTGATTTTTCACGGCGATCTCAATCACCGTCTCACCACTAGCTGCATCACGATTTAGCGGCTCTCCGCGTTCAGTCGCGGTATCGGAATCGCGCGATTTAGCGACTGCTCGACACTCGATACGCACTCGCAGACCGCAGTTCGATTTAGTCGCTCGCGTTCGGCGTTTTTAAATGTGCGGTGGGGTGCGTGTTGTCGCTGCATTCAGCTGCGGCTAAATCGCCGATCGCCGACGCTAAAAGTAGCATGTGTGCTATGGCTCTTACATGTAGTAAGGGCGACAGCGCCTGTAGACGACACGCCAAAAGATATAACGGCGTATGTCTTGTCTAATGAACCCTTAAAAGATCCATATTAATTCGTAAAATATTACGCGATGCCGTTTTTTAATTATAATGAGATTTTTTTACCTCGTTGTAAAATAATATTATTATTTTATAAAATAATGTGTAAATAATTTATGAAACCCTATTAAAAAAGTTATTAGTCACTGGGCGTTACCGCAGGGTATTTAACAACCGCTGTGTAATAACACCCGAATTCTAAAATGCAGTTACAGTACACCTCTACGAACTAATGATGTTTCCAACTCAAAGTACTCGATTGGAATCTGAATTAGTTCCAGGCGTCTACAATCTAGTAATCATTTCAGTCAGTAAGCGTACAAATAGTTACATAATTAATAATAAGAGTAATTTTATTAATAAAAACAGTAATTATTTAATTATATAAATACAAACGGTAATATATTCATTAATTACAGTAATTTAATATAATTAAAAACAGTAATATAATAACTGCGACGAGATTACGTTAGTCAGCCTTTGAGTGTGTGGAAGACATTTGTGGAAGAACTTTAAAAAAATCACATTTTACCTAGCTGCTAAAAATACTTTGTGATCCATCATCCACTAACATTGTAAATATATCAAAAACTGTATTAAATAATAATAAATAAAACTTATATACTTGTTCGTCATTTACAATAGTTTTGTTAAAAATAAGAAGATATACTTCTTTATCGTAACATGAAAAATAATTCATATCAGACAAATAAAATTATTTCTTATTCATCGATTTTGAGAGCATAAAATTGTGCTCTTATAATTTAGTAGAAGTATAACCTTAAAATAAAATTTAAGTTGCCAGCAAATGTATAACAAGAACAACATTTGTTTGCCTATTTAGTTATAACGTCTGTTACACCGATATTAGAAACAAAAGTTGGCCAATGGAAATAGCTCTTGAAGTTCGTTACACGCAAGCTATAAGTCAAGGACACAACTAGGCTTGCCAACTTCAAAGTACGAATACGCGGGATAATATAATAATTTCAAATGAAAACTTTATAGTAATTTACCTCCATCTGTAAAAAAATGTAAGCTCATGCTAAAGCTGTTTTAAATCTAAATTATATCAACATATCATGAATAACCACACCTGACAAGGTTATTTAAAATGATCTAATATATAACGATCTAAAGCTGTTTATTTGGGAATTTGTTACGGTGTTTATAGATAAGTACTTATTTCTAGTTCTCATGTAAGTGATATATTTGTATCTTTATGGGAATAAATTATTTAAACCAACCAACTAATTTTGTTGAGAAATCTGATTAATGACTAACATAGTAACATTTTATTGAGAAAATTATAGATTACTTTTTAAATGAATATTATTCTTGACTTGTTATTCTCTACTCTACTCTTATTCTTTTACGTGGCCTGTGGTGACCTCGCGCGGTTATCGGTGGTGGTTGAACAAGGTAGAGGTGCGTGGATGCAGCTGGGTTTGTAGCTAAATCAGAAAAGCGGGACATTCAGCGCCCCGCACACACCGTCAGGGACGTGTTAATAAGGGTCTCAAAAGCGGGGCGTCACGCGTATAGCGCGACGGTTGGCAAGCCTAGACACAATACATAAATATATCATACGCCTGTGACGTCATAGTATATACTTCCGTTTTAAAAAAAGAACATAAAATTACTTTAAAATATTATTTCATGAGAGCGCGTTAGTAAGACAGTGTCTTGATACCTATCGGCTCAGATAGGTACAGTGATGTCGATGAAACAGTGCGCGACATTCGATACTGACTATGTAACAAGTTAAAAAAGTTTGGTAGTTAAGCTACCCCGAGTTATAGGCGCCATTAGGTACATATTATCGTGCATACTGTCTTGTGAGTATGAGTAAAATATATCTACTCCACCTGTAAAACACGCGTGCACGCAAGACGTGACTGTGTGCGTACGTTAATGCGTGTACGCACGCACACAGGCACGCATCACAAAAAATACTTCACCACAATAGTCAACTACATTCTACCTTCAGGCTTGTTAACAAGTTAGTTCTACCTCGAGGTAGCGGGTTCGAGGCCCGCGCTATGACACGGCAGTGACGGAGTCGCGCATTTCTCTGCCCTTGGTCTCTATGGGCAGGGCGAGACAGGCGGCGGCGGCTAGTAGCGCGGCCATGCAGTACACCACCGTCGCCACCACTATCGAGTTCTTCAGTAGCACCTGAAATGACGGTTTTATAGTGCACTGTAGACGAGCAGTCGGAGACCTCAGGTGACGGACACATATTTGCCGAATTCTTATTAAGATTCTCATCTTCACATCTTTTTTTTTTTTTACTACTTACTTTACACACCACGTTAGCCTACCCCCGTGCTAAGTACCGTAAGGACTTGTGTTACGGGTATGTTACTACACAACGGAATATATTTAATATGTTTTATAAATTTAAGAAATTTTATATTATATTTAAGATTTTTATTATAGAAATACATATAATGCATAGATAAACATCCATGACTAAAGCAAGATTCGAACCCGCGACCCCTGGCGCAACATGCTCCACCTATCTATCCGAGTCCGTCGTCGTAATCTTTCCTCTAATGCTTTGCTTGCAATAATGAAACTCAAACCGCACGAAACGCGACAGCAAATCTATCACTTGAGGGCGGTGTCATGTGAGCGCGAGTGGAATACAGCATAGCACTACCTTTTACTGAGTGTCAGGCGTGAGTGGTTCGTACCTGCGCGACGTAGGGCGTGACCATCGCGCCGAGACGCGCAGCGCCGCTGCACGCGCCCACCGCCGTCGAACGCAGCGCCGTGGGATACACCTGGTCGTACAAAAAAAAAATCATTTATTTAAACTTAAATGTATCTTTACAAATGTGCTCTGGCTCCTGGACTACGACTCTCCTGTATCCCTATTCCCAGGGAATTGTGACTTCCCTATGTTCATTTCTTAACCTTAAACTAATATCTAGTATATTATATTACATCACTATTAATATTAAAAAAACCTAGTGCTAAACTAGAACATACACACTAAACCCATTTTAATACTACACGCGTACGCACTTATTATCCCGCCCCGAGCGTACGTGTACGTACCAGTGCATCTTTTGACATGATAGATCATCAAAAATTTGACTAAATAATTAATTAATATTTGAAAAGCATTAAGAGAAACTCGTAAATGTTCTGCTGAATTGCAACCGAATTGGGGAAGCGCGGCTGAAGAGGTACCTCTTGCTCACACGATGCTGCCTCAACTGACAGCAAAGACGCGTTTCGAGTGATCGTGTTTCTGGTGGCCCATGGAGAAAAGCAGAAAAGAATGTCATCGCATTCTCACAACTACGATGGTAGTCATCAAAAGTCATCTCCCCTTTATAAATAACGTGTGACAAACTTACACGAGACCGGCGAGTGACAGCTATGCTGTCTCGTTTCGTGCGGTGTGTAAGTGGCCGGTGGCCCACGGAGGTGGGAGGAGAAAGGAGGGCAGCGCATCTGTATAGCCTCTATGCGGATGTCTAGTGGCGTCGGTAGTCATGAAAATGGTCCCGACTGCTCGTTTGCCCGCTATATAATAAAAAAAAACAATAAAGTTGAAACCATATGCTATCGCTGCCATATGCGCGAGAGAAAGAGAAGCCATACGCCATTACGTAAGTTTACCCTCCCATAAGATGTTATCACTTTAAAAAAGTCCAAAACCGGCACCTCTGGCGGATCCCTTACCTCTGGAGTGTAGACGTAGGCGGCCTGGAAGAGGCCGGCGATGATGCCGCGCGCCAGGAACAGGACGCACGTCAGAAACGTGCGGCTGTAAAAAAAAAACAGTTTTATTTTTTTTTTGCTGTGGAGGCGAAGACAATACCAACACAGCTTCATGGGCTTGCTACGAGTGCTCGAGGGTTTGGGGTCGAAAGTGGGAACGACTCCCTACTCCCCCGCAGTGGAAAAGATGCATCCCGATATGAGAATAATAGGGTATTTGACAATTTTTTGTTTTTTTTTATTTCATACTTTATGACTTGTTAAACACGTTACATAAATATTTCCAGAAAATAAGCAGTATTAACAACAAAAAATAATGTTAAAGTTTGAGTTTACACATATTATCACACTCGCGCCTAAAACAGTGCAAACTGTCATGGCGGCGCAATATGATTAGATTGACGTCAAACGCAAGTGACAAAAGTGTAAACACTAGGCAGTTCGGCTAGAGTTTACTTGCCAGTGACGTCATCTGAGTTTCAACCGATCACAAAACGTTTTTGACGTTGACATGTAATTGCTACTTTATTTCGCAAATTTTACAATAAATATGTATTTTATTATATAAAATAGACTTGTATACGGTTGTTCAATAATATTTGTCATCATTGAACATAAATTATAAAATATTTGTATTTTGTACAGGCAACATTGTGCCTG
>LUGF01046968.1:267658-288811 GCA_001625245.1 Calycopis cecrops
TGACTTGTTAAACACGTTACATAAATATTTCCAGAAAATAAGCAGTATTAACAACAAAAAATAATGTTAAAGTTTGAGTTTACACATATTATCACACTCGCGCCTAAAACAGTGCAAACTGTCATGGCGGCGCAATATGATTAGATTGACGTCAAACGCAAGTGACAAAAGTGTAAACACTAGGCAGTTCGGCTAGAGTTTACTTGCCGGTGACGTCATCTGAGTTTCAACCGATCACAAAACGTTTTTGACGTTGACAAATAATTGCTACTTTATTTCGCAAATTTTACAATAAATATGCATTTTTTTATATACAATATACTTGTATACGGTTTATTATTATCTTACTTAATATGATGACTATAATTCGTAGTATATTTTTGATAGTGTTAAATAGCTTATTGTAATAACTAATGGGATGACCTGGGACTAGTCGACGTGAATGGCTCACGAGGATCAGGGGGAGGATCCTGACCCTTCACTCTCCGACGGGTGGGAGTTTCATAATACCCAGTAGTATCCTCGCTGTCAACAAAACCCAATTGGCCCATGGAGGAGGTGGAGAAAGGAGGGCAACGCATCTGTATTTCTATGCGGATGTCTATGGGCGTCGGTAGTCATGAAAATGGCTCCGGCTGCTCATTTGCCACCTTATACCATATATATGTATATACAAAAAAATATTATATGGAACGATAGAGGCATCTCTTAAACGGGAAGTGATATACATGTTCTCTCGATTTGCGAGATTTAGTTGCGTTGGTTTTGCGAATGTTTAGCGTCGTTAGTTACCATGAAGCTCTGTTTGCTTGCTCGCTAATTATGATAAAAAACCTGTGAGTGTCAGCTCGGTCAGTCGAGCTATTAAAATTATTTTATTTATATTAGATTTTTGTGGGTATATTGAAATCACGCGGATGTCTATAGGCGTCGATAGTCAACAAAACACTTGTCGGTCATTTGTCCCCTTATGCTATATAGCTGTGCCCCCCGGTTTCACCCGTGTAAATTTCGATCCCGTGAGAAATAGAAAATGATCCCATGGCATTCCATTGGAACATTTTTTCGGGATAAAAACTATCCTATGTTCCACGGAGGTGGGAGGAGAAAGGGGGGCAGCGCATCTGTAGTCTATGCAGATGTCTATGGGCGTCGGTAGTCATGAAAATGGCTACAACTGCTCGTTTGCCCTCCTATACCATAAAAAAAAAAATCCAAATTAGTCTCTATGTGTGTGCCAAATTTCATGAAAATCGGTTCAGGTTCAGCAGTTTTTGCGTGACGGAGTAACAAACAAACAACCATACAAACATTCGTATTTATAATATTAGAAGGATAAAAAACTCTTTAGAGTAAACTCCAATGTTACGTAGCCAATCGTACTCACTTGTCGTTGTACATGAGCACGCACACGCAGACCGCGAACGTAACGAACTGCGCCGCCATCGTGCGCTTGCGTCCGTACTTCTCGATGATGAATATCGTCGCGAAGATACCTGCCACAGATAATAAATACTACTTAAATTCATAATAGTAACAGTCTTAAGACTAAGCTAGTGTTCAAACTGGCGGCCTATGTTTTTTATTGTAAGATCTTTTTATGGCATAAAATAGTGTGACAACTCGGACATGCAACTGGAGGACTTCACGTATTTCATAGCTAGGCGAGTGCCGTTCCTTGCCCTGATCTCGCATTGATAGCAGCTGATTGCTCCTTAAGCGTATAATGTACATCACTAGAGAGAGAGCACAACAGGCCGCACGCTCTACCCGTCTCGCTCACCGGGGAACTCGGCGAGCGTGGTCCACAGCAGGTCCATGTAGTCGGTGGTGGCGAGCGGGCGGCAGTCGGCCGCGCAGACGGCGCCGGCGGGCGAGAACAGTTCAGTGGTCATCAGTACCAGGCCGTAGTAGCAGAACGCGCAGGACATCCTGTCGACAACACAATCCTCACTATAATATGTTTAAAGTGAGACAACTTTCTATTCAGTTACCAAATACCTACTAATTAGTTTTTAAAACTGAATACATATACGCGCACGCTTTTATACGCACGCACGCACACATGCACGCGCGGACTGACGCAAATAGCACGCACAAGATCGCTTACGGGTAAGTCGCTTAAAATTTGGACTGACCAATATGTAATATTCATTACATACATATGTTTCGTACAAAATTACAGTGGTAATTATAAATGCGAAAGTTTTTATGTTTGTTTGTTTCTTACTCCTTCATGCAAAAACTGCTGAATCGATTTTCATTAAATTTGGCACACACATAAAGAGTAACTTGGATTAACACATAGGATAATTTTTATCCCGAAAAAATGTTCCTATGGAATGCCATGGGATTATTTCCTTTTTTCCAGAGGATCGAAATTTACGCGGGTGAAACCGCGGGGCATAGCTCGTGTTTTATAAATTTAAGATCGGATAGGGATCACGCAAGTATGACGTAAGCAGATTGATTGTATTTTTTATCCCAGGGGATGCCCCTTGTCATCAAAAGCAGTGAGCCAATTAAGCAAAGCCAATATCCCACCCATACCATTCGGACATCATTGTCAAGTCACAAAATGGAAGGTAATATGAAGTTTCATACCATATGACCCAGAGCAGCAGACTGGTGTTCCGGAGGTGCGGGATGAGCAGATGCTTCAGCCGGCCTCTCTGTCCCAGCCCCACGGAGTCGTCGCACACCAGCCGCCCCAGGAGCATGGGCCGACCGTTGTCGTGGGCCACCTGGTATGTAATAATACTGAAAATAACTGTTCCTGGCGGAATTAAGGTAACCGCACATGTCGACTCGGAAAGGGATCGTAGCCGTATCACCTCGAGCCGTTCAGTATTCTTTGTATGAAACTCCATACTGCAACGCACACTAATGGGAAACGTAAAGTAATCGCCTGGCCTCGAAAAGCGAAGGCGATACGTTCACGTCCCCTTTCCGAGTTGATGTGTACGGTGACTATTATGGCTACGTAGCTATACATAGAACAGCCAAGTGCGCAGGACTTTGAGCACAAGTGCGTAATGAAGGAATAGTCGTCTCTCTCTATTCCTTCTAATCCTTTTGCGACGGTACGGCAGAAATACACTATCAGAAATCAAGCTTTATTCGTATTCGGTAATAAGATAGAGAGAGAGAGAGAGATATGTCCTCGTCGTGCCGATTCGTCTGATACGAAGCAATAGCTTTTACATCGTCATTTAGTCTTATTATTTTCCATTTGTAAAACTTACACTAAAAATTTATTTATTGTACACAGTTGAAGTTGGCACCACAGACATAATGAATGTGAATCTGACCGACACCAAAACACCGACAAATAAGAATGAAAGAAAGTTATTTATATATTATGCCAATGGCATTCATTTATAAATTAATCGTGATAAATGTATAAGGTACATACATACATATCAAATGCGTACACGAGTAACTCCGCACACGATTTTTATCAAGTTTCTTTTATGATGAAAGATTTTTCTTTTTCTTTTAAGATCAAAGTTAAAAATATAATCATTGTTATAAATGGCCATTTGTAATCAAATAACAATACCGTAATCATCTTTACGCTAGCTCCCTAACAAGGTACATAGATACAACACAGTTCCACATATCACGATCCTAACACACTTTCCTGGCTTTCTCCACATTCATAACTCTTCTTAAATCATCATCACATCATTTTCTCTTCTTTCCCTGCAAACATGCCTTGTTTCCTCTGCATTCACAACTCGCACAACACAATAATCAATATGGATGGATTACCTTCTCTAGCGTCGCCAACGCCTTGTCCGGCTCGCCGCTGGCCACGTGGTACCTGGCGGACTCGGGCAGCCACTGGCGACAGATGAAAAAAAAAAACATTGATAAAGACACACAACCTAGTGATGCGACTCGAGTAGGAATTTGCGACTCGAGTCACTCGAGTAAAATTGTTCCCTCACTCGAGTTACACTCGAGTAAAAATGTCACTTGAGTGACGAGTTCACTCGGCGCGACGAGTTCATTCGAGTGAACTTGGGTGAACTCGGGCAACTCGATGCGCCGAGTTCACTCGGTGACTCGAGTTCACTCGAGTGGGATTTTTTTTCACTCGAGTACGAGTTTGACAAACAGACTCGAGTGACTCAAGTCGCATCACTAGCATAACCTCACCAGAAAAGCTTTCTAAAATTCTTTCTAATCTCACCAGTCTTCCACAGGGGCGGCGATTTTATCATAGCACAAGATCTCTGTCTTACATACTCTGTCTTACTTACCAAAAATTGCAACGCACCTAATGACGTTAGCAGTTAAAAGAAGAAAGAGAGGAAGAGGAAGAGTGAGAATGATTGCATTCAACTGACCGGGCATATAATAGCGAAGACCAGCAGCGGTACAGTAGACAGCGCCAGCAGCCAGTGCACCCCGAGCGTGGGCATTACCACCAGCGCCAGAGCCACCTCCAGACACGCGCCCAGCGCCCAGAAGCACTGCAATAAAGAATAATAATATTGCAATAGGATTAGGCTCGTGCATATCATAAAAAGGCCTATGTCCTACAGTGGACTGCAATAGGCTGATGATGATGATGATTTCATAAAAACCGGCAAATGCCTAGAAAAGTAGAAATAAAAGAAAAAGATAATAATATTTAATTATATCTGTGAACTTTTCACCACACCAGCGTATGGACTTGTGTTACGGACGCCAAGACAACCGAGAAAACTATATATATTACTAGCTGCGCCCCGCGGTTTCACCCGCGCAAATTTCGATCTCGTGGAAAATCATCCCATAGGTTCATTTTTTCGGGGTAAAAAATTCAAGTTACCCTCTACGTGTGTGTGCCAAATTTCATGAAAATCGGTTCAGCAGGTTTTGCGTCAAGGAGCAACTAACCATCATACAAACTTTCGCATATACTTACTAGCTTCCGCCCGCGGCTTCTAGAAGAATTATTCAAAATTTTAACTTATTATGTTATTCTGATATGAAAGCTATACCTATTACTGTAAAGTTTCATGAAAATCCGTTCAGTAGTTTTTGTGTGAAAGAGTGACAAACATTCTTACAAACTTTCGCATTTATAATATTAGTAGGATTATTAAGATATAACTCTTTTTATAAATTTAAGAAATTTTAGACAGGGTTATTTTCAAAACACTAGCAAGCTTTCAGACATAGGTAGAATCTTGAACAACATTTGTTCCACTCCAAGTTATCGACTTCCTTGACAGACAGTTTTTTTGAGGTATTTAAGCAGATCTCACAAAAAGTCTATTTATATCATGTAAGTCATTCATCATTATGCAAAATATAAAAAGTCATTTTATGAAGCTACGCGCCTTTTGCCTACTGCCGACGCATATAAACATCTAAATAGAGGATCTGAAGAGAGAGAGAGAGAGAGAGAGAGAGTTCTGAGAATCTGAATCTCCACATTCTCCGACAAAGGCATCAGACTCTTGCGAACCGTTCCAAACACGCCCTTGTTATGTTGTCTAGAGGTACCACCCCGGTTGTGCCGGATCGATTCATCTGCAAAGCCTGTTACTAAAAATAACAATATTTAATATTACCATTCACATAATATATACAAGTACTTACATCAAGAAGGACCACACACTTGGCCCGCTGCTTCGTTGGCAGAAACTCAGCATACAATGTCACTCTGTAACAACCACAACAGACATATTTATTAATTATTTGTATATATTTTACATAAATTTAAAATGCAATGTAATGCATATATTTATCACTAGTATTGCTAAGTGAATACATTGATTGGAAAATTTATTTATTCTGCATTATGACTGGCACATTGGTACAGACAGACAAAGAAATTTATAGGATAATAGTTCTTGAACACTTACGATTGTGGTACACAGCCAATAGCAAAACCG
Organism: Calycopis cecrops; assembly: GCA_001625245.1. NCBI lineage: Eukaryota > Metazoa > Arthropoda > Insecta > Lepidoptera > Lycaenidae > Calycopis > Calycopis cecrops. The sequence goes on from LUGF01046968.1 coordinate 273,553, forward strand.
ACGAGCCCTCTCAAGAACAACAACCACAGGAAATTAGGTGCCACAGCACTCAACAGCCCGTAGTAGAATAAAAGCACTCCACACATACTTAAAGCCTGAAATTATAACTTTTTATAGTTTATGAGATCATATCATTTGGCTGCCTGTTATAATTGATTAATAAGACCCCTCGAGTTTTGTTTAGTTGGTAAATACAATTGTTAATTTTTGGAAATAATATTTTGATTTAAAACATTATCATCCTTCAGCGCCTTGATTGCATCAATGGATGTTCCGCTGCCTACTCAGCACTAAACTCTATCATTGATTTCTATATGGTAGCTTCAAACAGACATCCATACAGACTGTCAGTAATGAAATAAATCCAGCCATAGAAGGATAGTAGCAAATGGATCCTTTCAAATAGTAAAAGGTTTCTGATAACACTATACTTACAGTCTTCCTGCCATAGCGATCACTTATGTTACCCCAGAACGTGGAACTGAGCATCATTCCCATAAAAACTACAGTTGTCGTAAGAGCCTGTTGATATCTGTAAAATATATTAATATTTGTTAGTATAGCAAATCAAATCAAATCAAAATGTTTTTATTCAAAATTATAAAAATTGATTTTTGAACGTCAAAAATTATATCTACCTCCGCTTCCACCCTAGCCATGCCCTGAGAAGAACAGGAACAGGAAAAGGCAATTTATTATCTTTATTTTATTTTGCTACGTTTAGACAAGTTGCTCTCTTTGCTTGGAATGAGACTAACTGGCCACATATTAATAAATAAGAAAATTATGAATTAAAAATTTTCTTTCACCAGAAATTGATGATTTTGGTATGATATATTCTTTAAATTGTAATTTTATTAGCAAAATGTGTTTATATAGGTCTATATTTAATAAATTATATAAGTAGTATAAATATTATTTATACTACTTATATAACAATATTCAGCCTATATTTACCATCACATTGGCCTATGCCTATGCATGTTGAAGTTTCTTTAGTGTGTTCTTTAGTTCTTTTAAACATAACTTATAAGGCATCATGTGAGCAAAAGGTACCGTGAAGCAATGGTACCTCTTACTAAAATATAGACTTTAAAATACCAGACAATGAAGTTATAGGCACATTTAGTACATACTTGCTTATATTCCATTCACAGTGCAGAGCTGGTGATAGGATACTCAGTATTGTCATCTCCATCGAGTCTGCCATCCAACACAACCCCGTATATAACGACAACTTCACCTGGAACCAGCCAAATCCTAGAGCATTAACTGCTTGTGTGACTGTGAATGTATCTGAAAATTAATGAAAATAGTCATTATTATGTTATTTACAAATAGTGTAGATGACAATAGAGAATGAGGAGAGGAATTATGAATGCTGTAACGTTTTGTGCAGCCTATGTCTAAGGAACACTATAACTTTTTTCAGTCTATGTTAATGTTTCTTTTTTTGAATACTTTTGTGAGAAAACATAATAGGCATCTTCTCAAAATCATAATAACAGAGACATGGCGTTACATATTGGCTTACTTTACAATACATGTTATTTCTTAACAAACACGTACAAAAGTGCGTTTTAAATAATTGTAAAGTGTACAAACCATCGGGTACCACCGAAACCGATGCCATTTCAATTTCTTGAGGCAGAGGCATTGGTGGAGGCGGCATCCTTGCATCTCCGACATTTTCGTCTAAGTCTTGGTATCCTTTAGCCCTCCGCATATTTAATAAAAGATCTTAAAAAGTTCACCGACGTGGAAAACTCGACTAACGGGAGTCTTCTTTACTAACGGGAATTAATTCTTGGTTGAAAATATTTATCAAAGTGTAGCAATACACATCGTTATATATTTTTAAATTCACCATCCAATAAGGCACAGAAACACTCAGTATTGCAATAGTCTACACATATACATTTTGTTTGTAGTTAATCAAAATAGAGTTAAATATTTAGAAATTTTGTTTCACTTTCCCATGACGTCAACTGTCAACAGTCAACACTCGTTTATTTTGACATTTTTACATTTGACGGCAGACATTTGAAAAAAAAAAATATTTTTTAATTTTATGTTACCTGTCTATCTCAATATATCTATTCAATATAATTGGCCAAAACTAAATGTTAAAACAGAGAGTTCTAGTTTTTCTAAAAAGTATTTATTTAAAACATATCGTATTGTATTTGGGTCGATGTCATTGTCCTTGCGTAATATTAATTTATAGCATTAGGAGGCGAACGAGCCTTTAGAGCGACGATAAACAGAAAACGCAGTCGTTCATCGGAACTGTCACTTGCTAAGCATAATATATAAATGGAATATTGATTTTTATTTTAGATTTTTATTATGAATAATATTACAAAAATATTTATGCTTTTATACATAATACAAACCAACAGTTTAACAAAATCAGTTAACATAAGGTTATAACAATATCTATGGCCATTAAAAAACAATAATTAATAATTTAACAATAAATTATCATCCAATAATTAAAAAAAATAGTATTAATTTGATTTTAGAATAATTTTTAGCTATGTCAAAATGCAATGACAAAATATTACACTTAACACATACGTGTTTTTATTTGTTATAACCACATACCTATAGCTATTAATAATATGTATAAGTAAACTAACAGACAATATACAAACTCGTATGTTTATTTTATTTGTATTATTATAATGTAGTCGATATGAATTTAAAAGTATAACCTTTGTAGTCTGTGCAAGTATTGCTTATCTACATTGAGCGAGCTCCGTTATTGACCTAACCGCGTAGGCGTTGTTATGAAATTGCTTTTCCATGAAAAGGTTAAAGGTTACGTGTTAAGCTTTATAAACAATGAAAATTTATTAAACTCTGCGTTATGAATTCTTATAAAATCACGAATTGGCAATTTGATTCTTATAAATACATAAAAGAATTAATGAGGCTTTTTAAGAAGCGTGGGTGTTTTTCGGCTATACGAAATTTCTTTCTATTCCTTCGAGTCACAATAAAATGTAAAATATTATTAATGCTTCATAATTTTTAAAGAGGGTGGTTAGTGGCACTTTTGAAATGTCCACTGGTGGTGTCAGGTAATAATGGTTAATTGAGTGCGAAAATTATTATTTTTAAAGTCCTATTTAAAAAGTGATTTGCTTTTCTTTACTAGTTCCCACTGCGTGTACTCATGTCTCACCAGGATTAACAGCGGCAATCACTCATGAACCTTTGCTATGATGTTAGGGAGCCCGAGGTAAAAGCTGCAACTGTCCTAGGAGTAGGAAGTTATGGCAAAGCGGGAGAGTACAAGATTACAATGACTTAAAAGTGCTTAGGAAGACGGAGTCTTCGCATAGTATAGGTCTATACCTAACTTGACTAAGTTAGGTATAGACCTGTACTATGTGGAGACTGGGATAACGATGCAGTAGCCGGTCGACCGACTGGGCAATCCAGGATGGTTGTTAGTGGACCACAAAAGGAGCCACACATTGTGCTGGTACGCATCAGCATTGTGCTGATGGTGACCGAGTGTGTGATTTTTTTTGTATGTTTGTATATCGAATAGGACCCAAGCTACTGGACCGATTAAACCTGTTCTTCGCTATAAGATACATTATCAGATATAGGCTTGTATTTTATTAAGATTGAACAACTTTTTTTTTCGACGCCCAGTTAGGGAGCGCGAGCAGACAAGTTATTTTTATAAAGCTAAGTATTAGTAAGTATAGTAATTAAGGTGAGTACCTCTATTTAAATTTACGGTGAAATCATAACAATTTAAAACCAGTTGTTTTAACAATATAATGTTATTTGAGCGCCTACCTACATATAAAATAATTTTATTTTATTGTAATTTTATTTTATTTAATTGTAAGTATAGTAATTAAGGTGAGTACCTCTATTTAAATTTACGGTGAAATCATAACAATTTAAAACCAGTTGTTTTAACAATATAATGTTATTTGAGCGCCTACCTACATATAAAATAATTTTATTTTATTGTTCTTGTATCATTTGTTAGCATTACTACTGGCATCGCCACGAGCTATGAGAGCTGTAGATGAGTGCACGATGGTGTTTGGTAGGTGTAGACGGATCCAGTTGCAATGCTGCATTAGCACTACCTCTTAGATAAAGCACTAGAGATGTCTTGTATTACATCGTAACATATATTATAAACTAGCTTCCGCCCGCGGCTTCGCCGTGGATTTCGGACTTCAAAAATGATTCAAAATTCTAACTTATTATGTTATTCTGATATGAAAGTTATATTACTGTAAAGTTTTATGAAAATCCGTTCAGTGGTTTTTGTGTGAAAGAGTAACAAACATCCTTACAAACTTTCGCATTTATAAATATTAGTAGGATACTAGAGGTGGTAGTGCCCTTGCTGCCTTGTAGCCGAATAAGGACGGCGCGTACATGAAGTCCTCGCTTAGATAATTGACCATGCTGTCACGTTTTGTGCAGCGTGTGTGAGGAGTCAGCGTCCTGTTGCGGAGATGGGATAAAACAGGGCAACATACTTACACAACCTCTCTCTATGTGTATGTTTGTGCTATAATAATATCGAGAGAAGTAAGACGCGCTTTTAGGGAAAATATTGACCGGCCGACGCCCATCAACATCCGCATGGTTAAGGTTATATGCATTATCCACCTTCACCTCATCCCTATCCACATGGGCCACCGGCTATTAACCACAGTAAAATCATAGCCACCATTATCTTCCGCCCGATTGGGCTCTAATGCAAAAATGACACTAGGTATCTTTCGAAATTTTGGAAATATATTGGTGCTTTTGAGCCGAATCCAGTCAGCATTAAAAAAGTATTAATTCTCAAATACCGGCATGAAGTAATTGCTATGCTGTCGCCTCCTGCGATTTGTTGTCTCAATTTAAGACTCTTCCAGCTACAGGTGGCGTAACAGTGAATATTTTTTTTTTATGATATAGGAGGGCAAACGAGCAGCCGGAGCCATTTTCATGACGACCGACGCCCACAAACATCTGCATAGAGGCTATACAGATGCGCTGCCCTCGTTTCTCCTCCCACCTCCATGGGCCACCGGCCGAAGCGCGACAGCACAGCTGTCACTTTACACCAGTCTCGTGTACCTAAGCGAGAGGTACCTCCCCGGTCGTGCCGGCCCAATTCGACTGCATGCAAGCATGCAGTGTGGCACTACCTCTTACCAAAAATGAATGACGATGAATGTCCGCTCGTGCAGATGTCTATGGGTGTCGGCTTTCCATAGGATGATCGCTTGCCCGTTTTCGTTATATCCTATCCACAAGTCCACAACCGGCAACTGTTTTACTTTAAAGGGGTAATAAAACGCAGATGTATGTTGAAGATTTATATAGTTTCCCTTTTAAATGGATACAACACCGTAGTTACTAAAGTTCCGAGTCGAACTCTGTCGATACACATATGTGTAAGTCAAACAATACACTAATACATTATATATAAAATATGTAGATAGTGATATTCTGAGCCGAAGTTTTTACAATAGTTATATTAATTAGGCTCTGCGAAACACTGAGGGCACACATCTCTCTATATTTATGGCATCCACTATCATAGACAAAAATAAAAACTCTATGGCTTTCTGGGTTACAGATAAATAAAAATATGATCTATTTATTACATACATCACACTAAGTTATTTTTTTTTCACTAATTACAATAATCTAGTTACGGGAATTTTTTTCATTAGATTTTAACGTCACAACGTGGAAAAGTAATTTGACGTTACTATAAACAGATATGTTCATTTGAAGGATAATTTTATTAAGATTAATATGATGAGTTTATTACAAAAGTATTATAAAAAAATTCTCGTAAGTCATAACAACAGCATAAATGCGTTTCTTAGGTTCATGCGGAAAATTAGCTTAAAATTAATGGCATCTATTCGAGAACCATATTTTATGGCTGTATTCACATAAAAACATAGGTCTCATAGACCGGCTTTCATAAAAACTTTAGTTAAGAAGCTGTAAAGCTAAAATATCACGTAATCCTCAACCCTAGAGAATCATTTCACCCTTATAGTAAAAAGGTATATATAATTTTTGCTTTGCAAAAACATCCTTGGTATTGTCTGCTTAGACCGTCAATTATAAAACAAAAAGAAACTAGCACCGAACAAGGTAATTCGTTAAAAATTTATGAAGATAAATAAATTACAAGTCCATTCAAATTTCAATCCTCATCGATAGCTAATTAATTATTAAAAAGTTCTTGTATACTTAATTTGTATTAAAAAGAATATATATTAAATTTATAAAATAAGGCATATAAAATAGAGCTAAAACAATATAGACCGGAACTTACATCAGAGAGAACACTGTTATTTTTTTTTCATAAAGTAAATAAGTGTGCTATAGATCAACGACATGTATGACATAGTACATTATATTTTCTATCTAACATTAGTATTTAGAGCGGCACTTAATAATACTATTTACAATTGCACAAGGTTGTGCGCGTAGCTGCCATATGAAGGGTATATTAAAACTATCGTAATAGTCCACTTGGAACTCATTCAACAACCTTTCTTTGTTACAACGGATAACATTTATAGTCACTGTTTGTACGATCATTTTACACCTTTACATCTAGAATAAATATCAATCTATTTATCAAAACTAGTAAAGAATCGAAAAAGGATCGAAGTTCTGATATACTACGAGAATATTGTAGAAATCTATTACACAATAGCAAAATCACCCGATAGGTTATAGTTTCCGCAATTGAAATATTAATGACGTGATGTGGATTTACAAATGATAACTACAAGTCTTCATCCATCGTGCGTACGTACACCAAATGTAACCTATCATTTTTTTTTAGTTTTAATTGCCTGTTTATAATTGGATCATCAGGTAACTGTTGCTTTAAATACTCTCTATTCTAAATTAATACTCAGTCTCATTTTAGTTGGCTTTTATCTGCTTTTTGAGCTTAGGTGGCAATACGATGTTTTAATCCTCGAAGTTCAACAACGAGGTCGGAGTCATTCGCCACAAACCGTTTGTCGATTCTTCGTCCTTTTGTCGCTTCCTGTTTAAAAAAAAAAGAAAATTCTTAATTCAAATGCACTAAAGTGAGTTTTGAATGAGGTTAAGAATAAGATTGTACTTGGTATCGGTTCCCGCATCCCGCCCAGCCCCGATTGACCCGGCCTCAACCGCACTATGTCACCCACCACCCCCCAACCCGGCCAAGCTATTTTTAGACTTCGGGCTTCAACAATCTATACACCTACATACACAGAGATGTTTTATCGGCGAGTGTTCATGGATTTAGATATGGTATGATGAAAAGTTAAACACTTACGTGGTCTTGTTTGTTCAGGATCTGTGTCAGGGTTTTGTAGAACGACGAGTCGTATTTGTCCTCTTTGGTTTGGAAATTTTTGTGGTGCGAGATCTGCGCCGGCCTGGGCACCGCGATTTCCTTCTCTCCCGCCTGCGGCTTCGTTGCGGTGATGACCGGAGCCGCCGTGGTCACGCTCCTCTTATTGCCGTTCCAGTTGATGAATCCATCTGAATCGGGGTCGACATCGGCATCATCCTCTTCGTAATCTTCATCTTCTATCCTGGGCACGGTTTTGGGTACGTGATAGAAGGGCTTATCTGCTAGGGCTTTGAGTTCCCTCACATCTTCGTCTTCGTCGTGCCTCTCCTCGTAATCGGCGGAGGAGAAGGCGGCGCGGGCGTTCTCTCGCCGTCTCTGCGCGTCTTGGGCCATCTGAGTGAGGATGAGATTGTCGAGGAAGGCTGCGTTGACGTCATCGATGTTGTTGGACCGCCAGCGCGGCGCTGGCTCGCTCTCGTACCACGTCTCCTGTCCTATGGGCAGGGCGGCCAATCTCTCCTCTTGCTTCTGAGAGCCTTCCTTGGCGAAGTGTCCGTATGGGTCATAGTAGTAGTTGTAAGGAACTTGGCCGTAGACTTCTGGGGCGCTGATAGCGGGCGCATCGTAGTAGTACTGCACTTTAGGGGCGTAGTAGTAGTCGTTGTCGGGGTACTCCCGCGGCGCTGGGGGGTACACCGGCCAGGCCTGCATGGGGTACGCCTTCACCTCTGCCAGGAGGTAGCAGAACAGCACCGCCCACATCCTACGGGAAATAACACTGATTACAATTTTATATTAAACTACACTTCCTCACTATCATCTGCCTTTAATAAATCTCTCGCAAATAGGAAGAGGAAAGTAAAATAAATACTAAAGTAATAAAAAAAATATTTTTTTTAAATTATATTTTAAACAAAGGGCAAAGATTATTTAAATTATTTTTAAAATTAAAAAAAATATATTTTCATGCACTTAATTAATTATTATTCTTAATTTTGCTTATTCACTGGTTTATTAATTAATTATAATTGATGGGCTTACCTTAATCCGTTCATAGGGACGCACATGTCTACAGCACTCGTCGAAGTATCCAGCACGACTTGTGGCCGAGGCGCTACGCCGGCCTTTATAAGCTATTCGCCCACGCGCCGCCCACACGTTCTCAATGAACCACCCCCTGCGGCCGGGGGCGGATGGGTGGCCGCCGCCCCCGCACCCCCACACCGCCGCGCCGCTATCGATCGCGCCACCAGATTATTCATCTGCTAAACTTGTAGCTAGCTACAAATATTTCCAGTTTACTTTTACACTACAACTATTTATACTTGGTATCGTAACCGAAAATAAAATGGGGGTTTAATAGGAGGTACTGTTGCTGCATTGCATCCGAATGGTGTGGCACGACCGTGGAGGTACCTCTCGCACACATGGTACTGTCGTAACGTGCCGTGTGTGGCTGTAGTGTTGGCAGGATTTGTTGAGTTTCCGTTGATGCATTGAGCGGAAAGCGCAAAGCAGAGTAACGCATCCACTAATTTAATATCTGGATATCTGTGGGACACCCCGAGTGCTCGTTTGTCCATTTTTAGAAAAAAAAAAACAAAAAGTCATGGGGAAACTTTGAGCGTGGAATGACGATGATACAAGCATCATGAAAAATATTATTGGAGTATAATTATTTGTATGTAGGTCGAAGATAATTTAATACTTCTTTTTCGTATTATAAAAAATAATGAGGTTTCGCCCACGTAAATTCGGTCCCAAACCATCAGTAACCGGTGGCCCATGGAGGTGAGAGGAAAAAGGAGGGCAGTGCATCTGTATAGCCTCTGTCAGTATGTCTATGGGCGTCGGTAGTCATGAAAATGGCTCGTTTGCCCTCCCATAACATAGGAAAAAAAATTACTTGGCTAAACTACAAAAGGGTTCAAACAAAGCATTTGCCAATTCATAAGTAATTCGATGACAAAGGGGTTGAAAGCTCCGCTGGCATTCGCGCTCAAAGGTAAACATTAAATCGACAGGGCTCTTCGTAGTAAGTAAAACCATTTTTTTAAATATATTATGATTGACATATTACTTTGCATTTTGGTAAGAGGTCGTTAATAGTATTTTAGTAAGGGGTAGTGCCACGCTGCATGCATGCATGTAGCCGACTTGGGCCGGCACGACGCCCATTGATAGCCGCATAGAGTTTATTCAGTTGCGTTCCACTCCCACCTCCACGGGCCGCTTGTTTTACAGGCCTTAGACCCCGTCCAGATTGAGCTCTAGTACCTCGACAACGCGGCGAATGCTTACGCGCGTAAGTTACGCGCGTGATTCGCTCAATCTGGACGGGGTCTTATAATCCTCTACTAATATTATAAATGTATACGAAAGTTTGTGTTTGTTTGTTACTCCTTCACGCAAAAACTGCTGAACCGATTTTCATGAAATTTGGCACACACATAGAGGGTAACTTGGATTAACACATAGGATAGTTTTATCCCGAAAAAATGATTCTATGGGATGATTTACTATTTTTCACGGAATTGAAATTTGTGCGGGTGAAGCCGCGGGGAGCAGCTAGTATATAATATTTTGTAATTTAACTTTAATTATATTTTAATATACACTTTGTATGTCGAGGAATATAAATAAGACAAAATTAATATACAAATGAGGGCACTGAAAGGGCAGCGAGACGAACGTAGCGCCCACGCGCTCGGATTGTGAATCCAGACGCCCGGAGTAGCGCCGCCTCATTGAGACCGACACTTTTTCAGTTACCATCTGGGAGTCATATGTTCCTGGTACTTCGCTGTCCGGGCGTTCGGAATTCGCCAATTGCCAGCGGAAACTTTCACGTTTATTTCATTGCATTTCGAACCGCTATTGGAATTTTGAATAAAAATAAATAAATTACAAAATAAAGGTCACTCCATACATAGAACTGTATCTAAATTTTTTTTTCATCCAACCTGTATGTGAGGGATGTCTGTGAATAGGTCTTTAAAAATGACATAAATGTTATTAAAACCATTTTTCGTCAAAATTAATCGTTTGAAAGATAGACGCTTCCAAATTGGAAAAATGAGTGTCCCCCCCTCTAACTTTTAAAATAAGAGAGTGAGAAATCTAAAAAATATATATGCTGTAGATCTCAATGAAAATTATCAACGAAGATTGGTTTGAGCGAGATATCAATATTAGTTTTTGAGAAATAACACATATTCAAAAAACGCAAATACAATTTTGTCGCTCATACAAACGCTATAAAAAACCAAGTTATTTTAGTTTCTGGTAAACAATATCTTCCATTGTTACGGAACCTTCGGTGTGCGAGTCCGACTCGAACTTGGCCGGTTTTTTTAATTTTTATTTGTATCTAACCACCATCAATGGGACACAGCTCGCTCTAGAAACATATCAGGATTGCAGAAAGCAGGTAAATAAAACTTAACCATAAAAACACCGCAAATCGTGGCAAATCTACTGAAACAATAGGAGTTATTTTAGTCCCGCAATCATAGAAAGCAATAAAAATATAGTCTAGGAATATTACGATGAAAACAAGACAGTTTATCTCATTCTGAGACACTTGGTTTAATGTCTCAGCGTATTACTTAGATCTTCATTTTATGATCCATTAAGTATGGATATCGGATACAATTATTTCACCTACGTATATACTAACAATGAATTAAAAAAATGTGTGTGCTTTAGACAACACGACTGAAGTAAAACTTCATACACGAAATTAACTAGCTGTAGCTAGAGAGGGAGAGAAAATGTTCGCGCGCACTGCTCTTTCTTGCTCCTAGATTAATATAAGAAACAACTCTCTAACTTTCTGTCTTCACTAACTTATATCTCGCTCTCAAGTTCCGTTCGTCGCGGCCGATCACACTTTTCGTAACGCTCTCGTCACGCATTCATCGACTTACTTCCCAAGTCGAGCGCACATAAAGAAGTTTTAGTTCAATAATCTTTATATACCTACAAATATATTTCTTGTGTGTGTGTGTATGTCACTGAACTCCTTCTAAGCGACTGGACCGATTTTGACGAAATTTTGTGTGTGTGATGAAGGGGATTTGAGAATGGTTTCGATTCACAAATCAGCCCGGCAGATGGCGCTGCAATCGGTATTTCGAATATACACTATTGTAGGGTAAAGTAACGGGTTGACAATTCGGCCACATAACATTACACGTTACCATGACTATATTTGATACTAGCTGCGCTACGCGGTTTCACCCGCGCAAATTTCGATCCCGTAAAAAACATCCCATAGCATCCCATAGGAACATTTTTTCGGGATAAAATATAGCCTATACGGATTCGGAAGAATCCCTCTACGTAATGGTAAAAGAAATTTTGAAATTCGTCCAGTAGTTTTTGAGCCTATTCAATACAAATATACAAAAATACAATGGTTTCCTCTTTATAATATTAGTATAGATGATGACTGATATTTTCCAATAATGAGAAGACAAAGTCTGTCGTACAGCTAGTCTCTGTATATAGAGTGAAAGCAGACAGTTTTAAGATTTCATTTATCTGCAGCGTAAGTCAAGTTCAATAAACTGTGATAAATCTGTCTAAAGCCTTAAATCCTTATTGACAGTCTTAGTATATTCTATCCTTTACAATAAAAGAAACTTAACGGATATTATTGCGGTTTATTTAGTTATTTTCAAAGCTCGACGTTTCAGAAGCTTTAGAGCAACCATGGTCACCGGTGGCCCTAATCTGTATAGTTGAATATAAACTTTTATATCCTTTTTTGATGAGTAGTAGTTAGTAGTGGAAAAAAAAAGATATAACCCGTTATTAGTTACATTTGTAGCGAAAACAGTAATTAAAAACAAAAGATGTTTGAAAAAAAAAATAAAATTATTAATTTCAATTTAAACATAATAGCGATTTGTAAGAAATTATCTTTACAAATGTGCTCTGGCTCCTGGACTAGGATTCTCCTGTATCCCATGTATCCCAGGGGACAGTTTTTAGAATAAGGGTCTCTCTCTCTATTAAAAACTCTCTTTTTACTCGATAATTCCACCAAGAAGACCGAAGTAAATTACAAAAATTAATTAAACAAATTACGGGTATTCCGCGACATCTCATGGGATGGTAAAGTGGCTCAGTGATTTTCGTAGTGGACGCACTATAACTAATGATGCCGAGCGCCCAGGGAATCCAATTGAGGTTATCAGTGAAGACTGTACAAAATCCACGACATCGTTTTTGCTGAGAGTAGAATGAAGATTCGCGAGCTTTATTAAGCTCACTAGCTGTGTCCCGCGGTTTCACCCGCGTTAATTTCTAAGAAATCTATATATACTTCAACACCCTATTTCACCCCCTTGGGGAATGAATTTCTAAAAATCCTTTCTTAGCGGATGCCTACGTCGTAACATCTACCTGGATGCCAAATTTCAGCTTGATCCGTCTAGTGGTTTGGACTGTGCGTTGATAGATGGTTATGTAAAGAAACTTTATTTCTCATAAGAATTTTACAATTCACTTAAAATGATACAATGATATTTAAATATAAGTACTTAAGTAAAAAACATTTTCAACATCTGGGCCGTTAGATATGAGAATTCTTTAGTTACTATGGCGAGGATAAAATGTAATCTTTAAGTTTAGTTTTGAATATTTTTATACTTTCACATTGTTTTATTTCATTTGGCAATTTGTTATGTCACGTTTGAGTTTTATATATATATAGATGCTGTCCATCTCAACAGGGATTTCTATATTTTGTGTGTAAAAAAGCTTCCCGCAAGGTGCCGCGCTTACTGCGGTGTTTAATCACCCTGTGTTTTTCGTAGCTACGTAACTCTTAGTGAAATGTGGCTCTACCATTAGGACAGTGACAGCTGTGCTGTCGCGTTTCGTGCGGTGTGTAAGTAGCCGGTGGCCCATGGAGGTGGGTGGAGAAAGGGGGGCAGCGCATCTGTATAGTCTCTATGCAGATGTCTATGGGCGTCGGTAGTCATGAAAATGGCTACAACTGCTCGTTTGCCCCCTTATACCATAAAAAAAAAAACACCAGATATTAAACAACAGTCGTGCAGTCATAACAGTGCGGTTGGTGAAGTAAAATGACAGTCTTTTGGGGCAGCTAAGTACTTATTTTCATTGAATATTTGAAGAGGCAAGACAATTAGTAGATCTTATCATGCTACATTGTTGAAAGGATTTAAAGAAGATGTGGTGTAGATGTCGCAGTCGGATTGTATAAACCGCCGTATTACATTACGGCTAGCCATTTAGAAAAACAGGGCCGTTTTGTAATGCGGCGGGGCAACGCTTAGCCGGATCGAATACGGCTAGGTCAAACTCCGCCAGAAAGTGTTCGCCGCTAAACGTTATTCAATATGGCTAGCCGTAATGTAATAGTCCGTGTCATTATTCGCCTCTTTGACAGAATATAGTTCCCAATTTTAACACTCGCGGCGCTCACAACAACAATGGCGTCAAATAAGGAAAATGTCTCACTAGAATGCGATAAAAACATGGATTTAAACAAAGGAAACTTGTTAAATATATATGCAGAATCATACTTGGATTGGTTAGGTTAGGTTAGACTATGTTTATACACAACGAGCGAGCGAAGCAAGCGAGTCCAGTGGATTGGCACAATGAGGCTAAACGTGAGCCGCCATATTGTAGAACGTTTCTCAACGACAATCCGGCTAATCGTTGACCCGCCGCATTATAAAACGGCCCTGTTTTTCTAAATGGCTAGCCGTAATGTAATACGGCGGTTTATACAATCCGACTGCGACATAGATACGACTGCACCTATTTTTGTTTTTTATTAGAGAAACATACAATGATCGCCTTTGTGTTTTTTGGCGTGCCTTGCTGTTGGAGGGAAAGAGGGGCTTAAGAAGTAACACCAACAATAATTATTATTTACATTACGCATAAGTTAACTCTTATTCAACATTCTAGCCGATTGGTTGGCTGCGTAGGTAGCTTTTAAAGGGCAAGGTTATATTGGTCACGTTTTGCAAACCGAGCATTTCTTTTGTAGAGAAAAGAAGAGGAAAGCCTATTAGTGGGTGTTTTCTATATACATATAATAAAACATTAAAATTCGTGTGTCTGTACATTAAATATATTTACGAATTTAATATTATTATTATTTTGATGACGACGATTACGAACAAAATAGGGGCGATGTTAAAATAGTATTAGATTTTTTTTAATTTTATTGTTTGTCTGTTTGTCCGGGCTAATCTCCGAAACAAATGGACGAATTCGAATGAAACTTTTTGTGGTGTATAGACACTAAGCATGGCCAACATCAAAAGAACTTGTTACTGCGGTAAAATTGCGCACTCCTACGGGAAATGGGAATTTCAGCATACTGCAAGCAAACAATAACAAATCACTTTGATTATATACTACTACTACTACTACGATACAACACTACTATGCTACGCGAACGAAGTCGCGGGCATCAGCTTGTGCGGGAATATATTTTGTTAGGTGACCGGGACCTGGCGTTGCTGTGGCAAAATATTGCTACCATAAAACGAAATAAAATATTTATTATTTTAAGTTAGACAACGTTATATATTATCTTAAATATTAGTAAATTATTAAAAGTAATTAACAAGTTAGTTTGTAGTTTCGTGGATTAACCAGGACAAACAGTAATAATTATAATGATAATGATTGGTAAGAGGTAGTGCCACACTGCATGCTTGCATGCAGTCGAATTGGGCCGGCACGACCGGGGAGGTACCTCTCGCTTACACGAGACTGGCGTAAAGTGACAGCTGTGCTGCCGCGTTTCGTGCGGTGTGTAAGTAGCCGGTGGCCCATGGAGGTGGGAGGACAAAGTAGGGCAACGCATCTGTATAGCCTCTATGCGGATGTTTATGGGCG